>JABSTR010003405.1:0-33934 GCA_013339765.2 Haemaphysalis longicornis | reverse complement strand
GCTTGAAGCTTAATACCTCTAAGACGGCGGCTATTACGTTTACCAACAAACAAGAAACCTTGGAATTTGCTTATAGTATTAATAATGCTTATATAGGTAAAACCCAGCGAGTGAAGTATTTAGGTGTTACACTCGCAAGCAATTTAAGTTGGAAACCCCATGTAGAAAATGTATGCAGCAATGCGCTAAAAAAGCTGGCATTTTTGAAACGAAAATTGCGTCGTACATCTCATCTGCCGTTAAGTTAACAGCGTACAAAGCTCTCGTTAGACCAAAAATTAGAATATGCGGATCTGATATGGAGCCCCATCAAAATACTTATCAAGAAAATAGAAAGAGTGCAAATTATCCTGGCGGTTATATACTAAGAAAAGAGGGCTTATTCCACATACTCCGCGTTTTTTTCCAGCGTGTCCGTCTTCGAGACAGGCCAAAATTAAAAAACTAGCTCATCGCAGACTGTGTCTCGTATTAAGTTTTTATATCAGTTGTACCCACGGTCACTACAAAATACCTCGTGAAAGTTACTTAACTGAGCCCCCCATTGTCTGATCGTACAACCACAGCAAAACAGTTAAGCAACCATTTAGTAATTTAACCTACATCAATATTCTCTTTTTCCGCATGCAATTTCACTATGGAATAAATTACCCGAAGAAGTAGTTAACACTAATACAACCGAATCGTTCATTCAGCTTGCAAACAACCTTTCCTTTGACATAAATTTTTTTTTTTTTTTGCCGCAATGAGGCAGCTGCTTCCTGCATTCGTTTTTCATTTTATGTGTAGTACGTAATTTTTTGTGTATTCCATCGCTGTGTGTACATGTTATTACTGTTATATTACTCTTGTGTATTGTTTGCATTGATGTGTGTGCACATTTTCTTACGGCTGTATTACTGTCGTGTTCTGAATTGCGAAGCACTTTTTTTCCTAATCAAATATATGTTAGCGGTTAGTTGCAATTAATGTATGTGTACTATGTATGTACCCACTCCTGCTTGGGCCCGAATAGCGCCTGCAGTATTTGTAAATAAATAAATAAAAAAACAATGTCTGGGAGGAGTCCGTAGTCGGGCACCCCTGTGGCTTCCGCGGCGGCACGGGCCCTAGCCACGAGAGCACGTTGGCTCTTTAGGATTGAGCAGCTGGGCAGGGCAGCCTCCCAGCTCTCTCGAGAGGGGGAAGAAGGAAAAGGAAGGTAAGCCGGGTTACAGGGGCATGCCCACACCATGTGAAACACGTCCGAAAATGTGCACGCACAGTGGGGGCACTCGCCAGAGAAAGCTGGATTGAAGAATTGCAGTATTGTCGGGCACAATACTGTGTTAGTATAGAGGCTGAGAAGCCAGCGCTCCTCCGCCTTGGAAAGACCTTTCGCGGGAGGGTGGAAAGCGTCTATGCAGGGTTAGGTAGTGGGATGTTACATCCTTAAGGTAATAGCCGGATTAAAGGGAAAGTCCTCCGTAATCAGGGTGGTATCGCGGTGCCCGGCCGTAGAGGCACGGGCGGAGGCATCAGCCTCTTTGTTTCCGCGGACACCTGCGTGTGCGGGGGTCCATATGACAATACGGGTCTCGGGGTAGTTTCGGTATTCGTAGCTGTTAAGGATGCAAGCATCCCGGCAGGCGATGCGACCCTTTTCCAAATTTTGACACGCTCCCCTGGAGTCGGTGATGATGACTCGGGAGCGGGGATCTGCTGCGGCGAGAGCTATGGTGACCTCCTCCGTGTGCGTGATGTCAGGGGCACGGAATGTGAGTCTCTGTACCCTGTTTGTGTTCGTGAATGACTGCGGCCGTATACCATCCCCCATGGTGCGGGCCGGCAGCATCCGTGTAGAAGACCCCAGGGTGAGAGCCGTATCGACTCTCAACGGCCTTAGCGCGCGCCTCGCGTCGGCCTTCGTGGGTGTCTCTATCCATGTTCTTGGGCAGAGGATGCACTTTAAGCGCCGTGCGCCAGTCCTCTGGGATGCTAGTTCTGGTATTCCGCGGAGGGCGTTTTGAGGGTCTAATTACATTGGCGTTTTTCCGTGACCGCCGAGATTTTTGGTAGTCCTTTTCGTATTGTGAGGCTCATTTTTAGTGGCTTGTGTTTTTTATCACCATCTTTTCTTCGTGTGTTCGCTTCGCGGCGCGTGAGAGCATTTCATCCCAGGGACATGCCTGTCCGTGTAGCCGCTACCCGTCGGAGGCCCTTCGTTGCTTCGCTCGAGCCCGCAAGAGATGCGGACGCCACTGGGCTCGCCGGTGTGCTCCTCATTATTGGACCTCGGCGAGAACCTCACGAACCGGCTGGCAGGTCTCGCGCTAGAAGGCGGTGGGTCCGAGCACGGGCCATCGTTTCAGCCGAACATTGAGGTACCACGGTTCACGGGATATGATGACTGCAAGACAGTGGAGGACTTCCTGGGTGACATCACCGTATACAAGGCGGCGCCGGGTGCCTAGGACAAGTTCATCCTGGCCCGCGTCCAGCCGGTTGCTCTGGAGGGATCCGCCGGTCGCTGGTGGCTCCTGCGGAGGCATCCTGGGCTGACTACGTGGCGCGCTTTCGCAAGGGGTTCCTGCCTCCCAACTACGACTACCGCATCCGCCGTGAGTTGGAAGCACGTACGCAGCACCAACGCGAGGGCTTGCTCGAATACATTCGACCTATCCAGGAGATCATCGAAAGAGCTATCCCGGGTGCGTCTGATGCAGGAATGGTGAGGCACGTCTAACGACGATGCCACCCGCGCTTTCGACCTTACTTAAGTGGTCGTGAGTACTCGAGCCTGGAGGCGATGGCACGATTAGGTCGGTCAATCGTGGAAATTTCTCCTATCGGAGCTGAATAATGTACTCCCTCCGCCAGTAGGGGAAGCAATCGAGCCAGCTTGTGCATGGAGAGACACCCTTGAGAGTTCGCCAGAGCGAAGTCCACAGCCGCGTACTGCAGCGGCCGGCTTGAGTTCTCCTTGTGCACTAGATCCTTGTGCCCTTGGCGACAGGCAGTTGTAGCACGGAAGACCACTAGATTGTGCAGCCCATGGCGCGAACTCCCCGCAGCGGCTCGAGCCAGTGTTCCGGCGTTGGGAAAACAGGCCCTCTTTACTGGCAGGCTCACCGCTCCCCGACCCGAGTCTCCCCCTTTGGGGTCGGCGACGAAATCCCCTGAACTCCAGAGGTCCTTCTCGTCCAGTTGCCAAGACGGGAGGGTCACGAGGCTACGTGCCTGACGGAAATAAAGCTGGAGGCTGTTACCAATGTGGACAGCCAGGACACGTCCGTCGTGAGTGTGCCCTTGTGATGGCTGGTCACCGAAATACAAATAGCCATCGAGATGAGGGAATGCAGCCCGGGGCAATGATCGTGACTAACCCGTCACCGACGGCCGCAAAATGGGCTGGAGGCGAGGACTGCTGTTTTTTACCCACTGCTTGCTTTGTTGAAGCTCGCCCACAGCCCATAGCACCGCATGTTTCTGTTCACGTACTTGGAACGAGTGTTAAGGCATTGGTTGACACTGGCGGTAGTTTGTCGCTAATTGGAGATGCAGTCTTTGAACTCTGCCGAGTACGTGGAGTGAAGTTGCGCAATTTCAGCACCCGGTTGATAGTGGGCAATGGTGCTGTGGTTGAAGCGCGTGGGGCTGTGCGCTTGCACACTTCTACGCAAGCAGAAGGTGTCGGCAGCGCTTTACATACTGCCCTGGCTTGGCTGTGCCCACAATTTTGGGACGGTATTTCATTATTCGCGAGGGTCTACTGCTTGACTTGTCGGGAGGTGGTTACAGATTGGGCAATGACGCAGAATTGATACCTTTTGTGGCGTCAACGCATATCTGTACCGTGCCAAGGTCAGCCGCAGTCACAACAAAATTCCTGTTGCCTGAGCGAATCAGGCAGTTGCTTGAGGAGTGTCCTTGCAGTGACTGTGAAAGGGAGCAGCTCGCCTATGTGGTGGAGCCGTTTGCTGAAATGTTCACGGAGGCCCCTGGGCGGACAACCGTCCTTCAACATCGCACTGACACAGAAGACGCCCCTCCTTGGAGCTGCAATCCACGACCGCTAAGCATCCAGAAGAAGGCGAAACTTGATGTTGCCCTTGACGAGATGCTGAACACGGGGGTTGTGCGGCCGTCGCAGATCACCCATGCACCTCCAGTCGTGTTGGCGCCAAAAAAAGACGGAAGTGTGCATCTCTGCGTGAACTACCGTCGTGTCAACGACTTTACTGTAAGAGATGGATATCCTTTTTCTGCCGTAGAATCCATCATTTCCTCGCTTGGTGGTGCCCGCGTGTTTACCACTCTAGATTGCTCACGCGGCTTTTTGGAAATAGAATTGCACCCTGATGATATTCCTAAAACAGCTTTCACGTGACACAGGGGTCTTTTCGAGTTCGTGTGCATGCCGTTTGGGAGTTCGTTTCAAAGATTGATGGACATCATACTTGACGATGTATGTTATAAGTACGAAATGGCCTATATGGATGACGCCGTCGTCCTTTCGCGCACCTTTGAGGAGCATCTCGTGCATCTCAGAGACGTGCTCGACCGCATCCAACGCGCCGGCTTCACCATCAATCTCAAAAAGGTTCAACTCGCGTCATGCAAGGTTGACTTGCTCGGCGTTGTCGTGGACAATGAAGAGCTTCGTCCTAACGGTGCCAAACTGTAAGCAATTACAGAGTATTCGTGCCCACGTGACGTTAAGAGCTTGCAGCGCTTCTTGGGCATAATAGCCTTTTACAGCAGCTTCATCCCTCATTGTGCGGTGCTGTCACGTCTTCTAAACCAGCTACTACGGAAAGGCGTGAACTGGCAATGGGAGGAGGCTGAACAGCAAGCTTTTGAAGCATTGTCTCGCGCAATCGCGGAAACAGCGGCGTTAAGAATACGGGACTTCAATAAACAATTTGTCTTGCAGACCGATGCTAGTGAATACGGACTGGGCGCAGTGTTGATGCAGGAGTTTGAGGGTGTTCTCTGTCCGGTCGCATTTGCTAGCCATACGCTCACTCCGGCTGAGCGCAATTACATGGTCACAGAACGTGAGTGTCCAGCAATTGTGTTTGCACTAAAGAAATTTGACATATATCTTGACGTGCCTCTTTCATCATTCAGGCAGACCACATGGCTTTTAACGTGGCGGCAGCATTTGCAGAACCCTGCTGGTCGTCTTGCGCGCTGGGTGCTTGCGCCTTAGCGCTACGATTTTACTATCCAGCACAGGAAGGATTTGCAGAACCAAGTCGCTGACGCTCTGACGCGCCCACCCCTGCCGCCATCTTCGGAGGCGGAAGCGCCAGCGCTGGTGGCTGCAGTGGATGCTGCCGCACGCTGGGGTACGCTAGTGAGCAGGGCAGATCTCGCGGCACAACGCGCGGACGGACTCTGCCGTAAGATCATTGAGCACGTCGGGGCACAGGGCGCTACTCCCACCAGCAACAGCAGTGAGTTTGATTCACATATGTGTTGGCGGAGGACGGTCTCCTGCTATGGTATATCCCGCAGGACGATGACGAAGCTAATTCCCCATTCCGCGCTGTTGTTTCGGAGGGCTTTCATCCGTTACTTACATGATTCAGCACTGGTTGGTCAAAGCTATGGCAGTAAAACTTATGAGAAGTTATCTATGACTGTCACGTGGCCGGGAATGAGGCAGGATGTGCTGCGGTACGCCAGGAGCGGTCACGTGTGTCAGACAGCGAAATACCGAGTCGGTTGCCCGCTCGGATTGATGCACTCTGTTGAGAGTAAGAGCCCCTGGCTAATCGTTGCTTGCGATATCATGGGCCGTTACCCCCGCAGCCCGCGTGATAATTGGTATTTGTTCGTGGTGACGGACCATTTCACGAAGTGGGTAGAGCTGTTCCCGCTACGTACCGTCAATACACCGATGCATGGAGGTGCCTAGTGGAAGCGTTTTCGCGCTCTGGGTTCCCCGCACAGCTCATAACGGATAATGCTACGTATTTTACAAGCAAATGTTTTGAGGACAACTGCCGAGCTGTAGGCGTGAAACACAAGCGTACGACCACCTATCACCCTCAGGCAAACGTATCTGAGCGTGTGAATCGCAACCTCAAGGCGAAGCTAATTGCTCATACGGAGCGACACAAGGATTGGGATGCTAAGCTGTCTGAGATTGCCTTTTCCACTCGCACCACGGTGAATCGTTCAACTGGGTTTACGCCGGCCTATTTGAATTACGGTCGGGAGATGCCATTTCCTCTCGCCAGGATACTTCCAGAAACGGACGCGGGTTCTGGTCTGTCGCCTCATGCTGTGGCAGTCCGCCAGAGCCTGCGTGACGCGAAATAGGCTGCCCTGGAGCAGCTTGACGTTGCTTGTCTGCAGCAGGCGGAGCAGTACAAACGGGGTCGTCGAGATGTTCAGCTTGCGGTTGGCGACATGGTTCTCCGGCGCACTCATCAACTGAGCGACGCTTCAGGCACGTTTGCCACGTCGCTAGCCCCTAAATGGGAGGGCCCTTTTACCGTAAGTGAGACGCTGTCTTCCATAACGTATTTTTTACGCCACAGCAGTACAGGTTAGCATGCAGGCCCGGTTAATATAGCAGACCTTAAACAGTACCACGTGGACTGATCTGCTTTTGGCCGCAACGCGTCTTCTTCCTCAATGGCGTCTGCGCACCCGTCATGTTAACTTTCTATGGGATATTTCTAGAGTATCTTTTTTTAGGCATTTTTTTGTTTCGGGAACCTTTTCTTGGCCCTGAATTTGATGCTTGATCAGTCCCACGTGATGCGCTTCTTTATTTTTTCTTTTTATTTCAGATACATTTGTGTTCGTTAAAGGGCGTTAATTTTTGCTTCTTTCACGTCCAGAATCCATTTTGGCATTCGTTAAGACTTTACCCGCATTCAGAACCGCACCGTTTGGGAAACGTTCACCACTGCCACATCAATATGAGCGCTGGCATGCACCGGTGGCATCCTGAGCTCCTGTCTCAGGATGCCACCGTGGAACCAACGTGGCCTTGGGGCAACGTCGGTTCCACGGCCCTTGCTCCTGGCCGTTCCTGCTTTCTCCTCTACACTGTGTTGCCTTGGCGTGCGTCCTGTGCGCCTTGAACCGGACATTTCGGTGGTGCCCTCGGTTCCACTCCGGTGCTGCGTACCTCTGGCCGGGGAGGCCCTATCTCCTCGCTCTGGTGCTTTTGAAGAGACCGTCATCGGTTGGTGGGATTCCTCCAGTGGCGCCACTAATTCAGCGGCATCCATGGCTGTTGCTGGGCCGCTCTGATCGTGTGGCTGCTGTCCCTGAGGATGTACCTTGTTTCAAGCTTGCTGTTTACAGTGGTTTCGTGGACTGTGACGTCATCTTCGGGCTCTGATGCCGATGACATCGAATTGCTCTTTGTCTATTCTTTGTTGGCTCGAGGATTTTGCGTTGGCCTTTTCTTCGGAAGGGGGAGATTGTGGCAACCCTGCTGTAGTGGCGGAGGACAATCTAGCGGGATGGACATGTGCCGGCTGAAGAAGAAGATGTGGGGCGAGATGAGCTAGGATAGAACATGGCGGACTCGGCTAGGCTAGGTGTGCGCATCCTGATCGGCTGAGCAGTGGACCTTGGCGGAGCGGGACTCCCAGTAAAGATGTGATAGAGGGGGCTCAGTGTCTTTCTGGGGAACCGCGGCCGGGTGCAAGAACCCCGGTACCACACACCAATAAACGCATACCCAGAAGCACGCAGGGTATGGCCACGAATACGCAAACTCAAAAGCAAACAAACCCACAGCCTGCCTCTCGTCAGCCCCAACGGCGGACGCACTCGAAGACTAGGCTGACAAGCTTGCACAACACTTCCAACACGCGTCCAGCTAAGCACACTACACAACCCTTTTCACGAAACGCATATTCTTGGCTGAAAAGAAGCCTTCACATGGCAATGACAGATCAGCCACTTCTTATAACCCTGAGTTCACACTTCATCAGCTGAGGGGTGCCCTTAATACCTGTAAACCCTCAGCTCCAGGTCCAGACAACCTCACATATACAATGATGCAGAACTTACACGCAGACACTCTTTTTACACTCTTGTAACAAGATATCGCTTTCGGGGTACATTCCAATGTCTTGGAGGGAGGACATAGTTGTAGCATTCTTGAAAGACCAGAAGGACCTTTCTACTCTCGCAAGCTATCGACATATCGCCCTCACAAGCTGCCTGTGCAAGCTTCTTGAGAAGATGACAAAAAAGACTGGTGTACTTCTTGGAGTACAATGGCCTTCTCGAAAGTTGCCATGCAGGCTTCAGAGCGCGGCGATCCACGAACGACCAGCTCGTGGCACTTGAGTCATATATACAAGATGCCTTCATACACAAACAGTTCTGTCGTACAGTGTCTTTGACATACTGAAGGTCTATGACTCCGCATGGTTTTACGGCATAATTAGTGTCCTCAAGTAATTCGGTGTCTCGGCTAACATCTTAAAAACCCTTATTAGTTACTTGTCGGAGGGAACCTTTCGCGAGAGAGCCGGTAATGCACACTCAGGCGTTCACGTGCAAGAAAATCACGTGCCACAAGGTGGAGTGTTGAGCTGCACTCTTTTCATAATAAGATGAACTCTCTTGGAAAGGCATTGCCACCTACAATCTCTTATTCCATGTAAGGAGATGCCGTCCAGATATCTTTTAAACCATGTAATATGTCAAAATCTGCGAACATCAAGTCCGGCTTGGTGTCAAGAAACTTGGCGGCTGGGAAGACAAAAATGCTTTTAAACTGAATCCCTAAAAAGCTTTTGCGTTGTGTTTTCCAGGAAGCAGGTGGTTCATCCGGACCCAGACATTGCTCTCAATGGCGTATCACTTGCTGTGAACAAGGAGCACATGCTTTTAGGTGTTATGTTTGACCGAAAACTCACATTCGTCCCTCAAATCAAGTAACTGATGCATAAATGTCTCAAAACATTGAGTATTCTTAAGGTCCTCTCACACCAGTCGTATGATGGCGACAAAAAACAGCTGCTACGCCTACATACTGCTTTGGTTGGGTCTCGTTTTGACAATGGTAGTGTGGTGTATGGGTCGGTGACAAAAACAGCCTTAAGAATGCTCGACTGTGTGCTACACTTCGGGTTTCGCCTACCGTCGGGTGCTTTACGCCCTAGCCCCGTCCAAAATTGGTATTCTCAGTGTAACAAGTGGTGCCTTTAGGACCAACTAACGTACATGAAATTGCTCTACGCATTTAATATTTCATCGCTTAATAACCATGCTTTTAAACCTGTTTAAAATGATACATGCGAATCACCACTATTTGTAAATCGCCCGTCTGTTTCTTTGCCGTTCTCACTTTTGGTGAGACAGGACGCTTCGGGTTTCAACATCTCTTTTTTAGAGATTTTCACATCTTCTTTTGCTGACGTTTTAACGCCCTGGTAACTTCAGCATTTATCTTGGGACTAGCCTTTCATGAAAAGTGATAGAACCAGGGTGCAACAAGCTGTTTTTTTGCAGCGATTCTTGCCTCTGCAGTATAAGCATCAATGCGCAGAATTTTACACTCACGCATCAAAAACTGCACTTACCCTGTCGCGTGTGGCGCACGTACGCGATTTCAGGGTCTCTAATACCCTGAATTCAAAAACCAGCATTTTTCGGTGGAAGCGTAGGGAGTTTTGCTTACTTTCAATCACATAGTCCAAAGTGAAATCCCCAAGACTATCATTTTCACAGATTCCCCTAGTGTTGTACATGCAACATCATGAAACATGTCTTCTAAAACCATGTTCCTAATGTAGCGTATTAAACCATTACACCACCGTATGCAATAAATCTTGAGGTGACCATGTTTTTGGTAACAGGTCACTCTGGGATGGCGAGAACTGAAACCTCGGATCAGATGGCCACTACTGTGGCACTTACAAATACACCGGACATAGCAACAGTCCTCTACACTGACCTGAAGCCACATATCAGCCAACACCTTCGCTAAACATGGCAATCACTCTGAAATCAACGAACATAAACACACTACACTTAATAAAGGCACTCTTGCGACCATGCACCACTCACACACACAACAGACACACTGAAGTTGCCCTTGTTAGGCTACGAATAGGCCATACTCTTGTAACACACTCCCACATTCCTGCAGGATCTGCAACACCCCTGTGTAGCGGGTGTGGAGAGGAACTATCCGTAATCCACGTACTACTGCACCTTCTGGAGTCCCTATGAAAGAGAGAGTGATCATGTCAGATTGAATGTCCACGTTCAGGACGAACGCCGTAAGCGCAGTTAGAACGTTACGCACGTACTTGTGCACACGCTCTCCTGAAAATATTGTTTCCAAGAAACGTAACATGGCGTTGTGGGTGACTCGGTCAAATGCTTTGGTGAGATCCAGCGCAAGAATCCCAGCGTTATTATTTATTTATTTATTTATTTATTTATTTATTTATTTATTTATTTATTTATTTATTTCACGTACCCTCATGGCCCAGAGGGCATTATTGAGGCCGGCCCAGCTCTACCCTATTTTGTTACTGAGAGTCGGGGCTGTTGCTGGGGTTTAAAATAGGAATAGTGACAGGGGTGGAGAGGGAGATATTTTTTTTATCAAATATGTCCCCTCTGCTGGAGTGCCGTTCGCAGCGCGGGGCTTTGATATTGGCGTGCAAGTTTGTTGTGCTTGTTTGAATTGTCTCATGAATGCTCAAGTATTCGGCTTTCTGTTCCATTAACGCCTTCTTTCAGGAAGCCTCAACCTTAATGACGTGATTCGTAACTGATTTTTCAAGGGAGGGAAGGGCGGATTCAGGAAGAGAGTCGTCTGCCACTGCCTTACGCTTGGGATGAGGAGCAGTGGCAAAACGGGAGTGTCCTGCAAGGTGGAATCCCGCGGTTTCAGGGCTTGGTTCCCCTAACGGAGAGCAGCGTTTTCCTTCCAGAGGAAGGAGATTTCAGCCCGAATCGCGTTGAGGTGTATAAGTATGTCGGCGGATGGCATTAGGTTAGGAGGGGGGCGGAGGATGAGTTAGATGAGTAGTGGGCGGTAGCGACGGGTCAGATCACCTGTGAGTCTGGAGCGGCCCATGGTACACCGGCAACCACTTGACAATGTTTGGGAGGAGGCTTCAGTGAAAGGCCCGCGTGTGCACAAGTTGCGGATCCTGGCGATCTCTCGAATCGTCTAGTAAGTCCACCCGGGGGCACAGAAGTTGAGTCTTGTTGCTTCAGCTGGCCTTGCTGTGACTCAAAGAGTGGACCGCTGAGGCGATTTGAGCATAGCTGGGAACGTTTTGTCGCGGTTGATATTGACGCCAGCAGTCGGCGGAGCCATTGACATGAGATCATTCGCAGACAATGCACCTTGGGGCTCACTGATAAAAAAAACAACGGGATTGGTGGCCCCACAGCGGGGGCAGCGAGCGCGATCACGGGCTTTGGGGCACACATCCTGTCGATGGCCGGGGGACCATCAAGTAAAGCACACCTCAGTGTTTCCACGAAAGGCTTGCAGCGGTAAAACGTGTTAGCGGTACGGGATCAAGAAGGGGGACTTTGTGGCCATCGAATATTATTTGGGCCATGCTGGATGAATTCCGGCGCTTCGCGTCCAAGATTAGGAGGTCGAAGTTGTAATTACATATGCTGTCGTGTACTTGTTGGGAGCCACCTTCTTCGGATATATTAAATATAACTCCTGTGACCGTGTTGGCTAGAGCGGCCACGTGTGGTGAGATCTCATATTTCTGCTCTCGAAGCGAAAGAACGCCAATGCTAGCGTTTCTGTTGGCGCGTTCTTTCAACGGTGTGCTAACTACAACATAGTTAGCAATATACTGGGGTCGTATTTTGTACTCTGTGTTGAGTGAAATTCCTGCATGCGCTTCAATAGCATCAGCGAGGGTAGCTTGAGGGCCAGAAGTGAGGGCCAATTTGCTACGCGGGCGTTGGACAATCTTGATATCATTAGCTGGGAACGGCGTCACCAGTGGTGTGCGTTGCGCTGGTCGTTTTCGCTGAGATCGCTGAGTTGAGGGGGTTGCAATGGGGCTTACTTGCTTATCAACGATGGTAGAGTCCGCATGTAGAGCCGGATGACGGCGGCGAACTTCTGCCAGACAGGCCTTTCAAAATCAGCGGGATCCATTTCCTCTCCTTGAACGACGTTCTCCATTAGCGAGATTTGCCCGTGGCGCGCAGCAGTTGGCGGCGAAGAGCGCACGTGCAGCAGCGGCAATGAGGCGATAGTGCTAGGCCTAAACAGGCATAGCAGAGCCTTTGGCTTGGCGTTGAATTCCTGATCTCGTTGGCTCACTCAAAATACACGACGTACCACGAACCACGTACCAGGTACAACGCACCGTCTTAGGAGCGGGGATTCAGGAAGGCTCCCACTTCACCTTCCTTCTTTCACCCTGTTTTGAGCAAAATAAAGTTATATTATCATCATAAACTGGCCTCATGAACCGGTGAATTGCGCCGATTCTGCCACTTATGCGCTAGATAAACGAGCTGAGGACACTAAAAAAACCGTTCAGAACGTTGAAATGCGGTCGAGAATCTGTCTGTAACTACGATACCTTGTGAGCAACGGTTATTGTGCAGTCAAAAAAAATCGCTGACCCAAAGCCTAGGGTGGAAAACGTTGAAGATAGCGCTCCAACGCACTAACAGACGGAGTTGAAAATGAAGCTGAACGACCATTAGCTATACAGTCGCAATCTTAACATTAGGATTTATCGCCTATAACCAACCGAAGGCGAGCGCTTTCTCTCAAAGCCTAATTACATTGGGCACAAATTGAACAATGCTGAAGTCACCCCACAGGACATTCACGCTATGCGCAGATTACCATTCAAGCCAGACGAAGCTCCAGTTGTTCCCGTTCCGTTTGAATCTAAGGCTGCAATTGAAAGATGGGTATCACAGAGACTCTTGCCGAGGACCTAGGCACCCGGCATTCGTTTTTTTGACAACATATCCCGGAACAACAGAATGCTTCAATGTATGGCCACAACACGGGCGCACGAATTCACGTGGGGCAGGAATGGCAAGCTTATTGTAAAGAGAACCATGGCGACCGGATACATTGCATAGGTCTGAAGATGACATACACAAGATGAAAGAAAAAACCAGCGCATGAAACACGAGGACGAGGAAGGCTAAAAAGACAGGGCTGCTCTCACAAGTAATTTTTATTGAAAAACTAAACATATACACCAAACCACCACGAAAGTCAAAACAGTTCAGTTCAAAAAGGGATTAGTATGCAATCCTTCAATTCGTCAGGTCACATATCGTACCAGAAGTCGCTTTTGTGCAATTTAAGAGAAGGTTGGCTTCCGCAAGTTTAACCATTTTTAGACACTTAAAACGCTTCTGACACCTCCCTTGTATGCTAATAAGTGTGTTTGAACAACACGGGTGTGTCAGACGAAGCTGCTGTAAAACCAGTCGTTTCGAAATGAGAAACTAGGCTAGAAAGGGGAGCGTTCTGGATGGACAGGTGATGCACGCGTAGTTGTTTATTAGGGAGTTTTATTACAGCGTTCGTTGCCTTGGTGTACGCTAAACGCTAAACTTTTGCGTCCCTCTAAGTAAACATCGCCAGGGGAGTTTCAGTAGAGCGTCTTAGCACTTTTGCGTAGCGACATGCTAATGCATACGGAGCAATCTATCGAATGTTTTGCGAAATTACTCGCCGGCTAATCTACTAGAGGAGTTCGGGAGTGGTTGGACATTTTAAGACCATCCAAACATAAGCAAACAAACGCTTTCCAGTTGGCATTGAATGCAACACGGCCATATCAGGACCTGAATGTTGTCTTACCTGAGTACGCCCTATAAAGAAAGCGTAGAAATTCCGCGGAACTTCTTTCGTGCAATCGCACAGAACGCCCTGAACCTAATACCCAGGCTTGACGCATACATTTTATTCAGCTTCACAACAATCCAGAGATGCGTTTCAAACGAACATGACGTCACAACATTTGTTGCAGTTCTGAAACGCTATTCAGCGGCCATCGGCTGCCTGCTCCTACCCATCGGAAATTTCGGCGCTCACCTCGCGCGCGGGTTGCGGGATCGAACAGCAAGTGACTTAGCTTTAGTGCACCAGCCGAGAAGGCTTTTAGCCACGCGCACTGTACATACCCGACGCGAGTTTGAGTCGTACATAGCTGGAGAAATATATTCCACAGCATGGGAAACACTGTCCACCCCCAGAAGCACAACATCGCATTTATTCGCGACCGCGCCCAGAATTATCTCTCTCTCTCTCTCTCTCTCTCTCTCTCTCTCTCTCTCTCTCTCATCTCCTCTCTCTCTCTCTCTGTCTCTCTCTCTCTCTCTCACACACACACAAACACACACACACATACTGCCTGGGTCGCTGGCCTGGCTACAAAGCTTTGCTCGGAGAGTCGGCGATGTAACGACCATACAGAGCATTGCGAGGGCGATGTGCTAAGCAGTCGACGTATGTAAAAACATAGGAACAAGAACTTTGTCAATCGAAAGCAAATTACTGCCGACAGAAAAGCGGAAACGTGGATGCTTGTCACGCTACTTGCCGCCATGTTGGAAACGCAAGCGGTTTCACGAACGCAATCTATTTCGCTGAAATAGCGTCCGCTCGTCTTCCGTCCGCTAAGCGCAGAACCGCCTTAACGCATGGCGCATGCGCCGTGAAAACGACGTTAGGAAATAGCGTTCGCTGTTTGCGGACGGTTTCGTACGTTATTCTAAAACTTTCTATTGACGGAACGACTCGTTTGACCTATGTAACAACGCGTACCAACTCGCCCATTTTGCCATCTTGGTAGAAAAGATAGTTGGAACGCAGGCGTAAAACAAAATTGGCTCCCATCTACGCTGTGATGGTAGTTGAACTGCAAAGCCGTAAAATACACCCACAATGATTACCTATGCCACGTCACTTGAATTCACACACGTGGCTCCAGAAGCAGTGAAACCATAGGCGACCGAACGCAGCAGCGACGGGGAAAAGAAAACGGAGAGGAGCATCTTGCGAAGGGTAACGAGGAGGTCCGGCTTGTGCGGGTATGGCGTCATCTCTTCCACTGTATCCCCTTCACTCTTGTTTCATGCATCGCCATCATAGAGCGCCCTCTTTGCCCTCACCCTACGCAGACGCTGTTCCGTTCACCACTAACCCAAACCACCTGAACACCGTTATCATAGATTATGCGGTTTGCACTTCAAAAGACTGATTTTAATAAACGACGGTGGGAGACCCTAGATCATAGATCGTGGGGCCGTAGCTTATTAAGAAGGGGGGCTGCCGTTTCATTATTCTATTCTGGTCCAGGTTTCATTCCTGGTGGTGCCCGTAATTCTCCTTCTTTGCGAGAGTTTCCCGTTCCCGACTGTGGTCGTGATTGAACACTTGGTTGGTAAATGTAAAGCACCATGCATGTATCACAATTCCGTGCGTTTTCGCCGTATGCTTACTGGAATAAGGTATCCGAACGCACAATGCTTTCCAAACAAGTCTGCGAAAAGTTCCTTTTATTCTCGGAGTACCTTAGGACCCTAAATGTCCGTCCGGGTCCGTGCGCACAGCATTTACAATGGCAAAAAATCACACAGGCACGGGCAGGAATAGAGCCTGTGTGTGGTAGACAAGACATAGTTAGTGTCAGTCATCTTACCCACTATGCTACAACCGTTTTTCTTTCTTTATTGCCGGCCTTCGTCATGACATGACAGTGGCCACACAAGAGATACAGAAAATGACACGTAGAGCTACCAGCTGACTTATGCTGGCATTGTCGTTTAAAATTCTTTAAGTGTCATCAGGGGTTCCACCCTTGACAGCCATTCAGGAAGGTAGTACTTTGCTTTCTGCACTTCCACGAATTGCGAGATAATTTCTGTGAAATACTGTCTTGCTGGCCTCGCGTCCACGTCACCGTGGAGCCAGGCCATGCGTGAACGCCAAATGTTGTGGAGGCCCAGCAACATGATCGAATCGTATCGCACCCGCTCTTCGTTACCCACGCTCAAAAAACGGATGCCGTGGGCATGTAGCGGAAAGTCCTTGTGGATGGTTCTCTGAAGGACGTCCCACAAAAAGACGGCCGCCCAACAATGCAACAATACGTGCTCTATATTCTCAGGTTGCTTGCAAATAGAGCAATTGACTCCACAGGGTACAAAGAGATCTCTTGCATCCAGGTTTTCTTTATGAGTGCACCCGTATTGAACCTATAGAAAAATGACTTGACTCCCGGATTAACTTCCATCCATTTATTGCTTCTCAAAACATTTTGTCCTGTGCCTCAACAGTACATAGCCCTGTACACTGGTATCGGAAAGATAGCATCACAGCCATCTTTATGCAGCTTGCTACGTGCGACTGAACTCAGGTTTTCCAGGGGAAAACGGGTAGTTAGGAATTAAAAAGGCATCACAACCTCTTTTCAATAACGGTGAATGCCACCCGACATGCTATACGAAGATACCACCAATGCACGTAAAGCACGCGCTAATCGAACATAAATTACTGGGCGAAGAAAAGAATCACGAATAAGCCGTAAAAACACAAAACGATTAACGAGCTCTTGCACGCACAAGTGTACCACCCCAGGCCGCCATCGCAGACCCGCCTGAATGGGTTACCACCGTGAGTTAGTACCCCCTTGCCTGCAATGCTGCGGAGTACATTAGGACCAGTCAATGTCCGTCCGCGTCCATCCGTGCGCACACCTCCATCAAGCGATTTACGCAATAATCAAGGTGCAACTCCCGCCTAAAATTTAATGGTGGTCGGGGCGCAAACCGGATGATACTAAGGACACAGCTTGGATGTCATCACCATACTCCGCTCCCTCGCTGACATTTTAGTGCTAAAGCACGATTTCGATGTGTTAGCGCTCACTGACACTTAGGTTAGCGATGAAAGTGATAGTGTTCACTTCAGCCGTTACAAGTATACGGCTGTATTTCGTCCGATTAAAAGGGGGATGGACTAGCTCCTTAAATTACGGCCGAATTTGACGGCCTAGTAGTGGTCGCAAATGTTTTGTTGTTGCAGTTATTTACAAACCGCCTTCGAGTTCATTGTCCCTAGTCTCTATTTTTTTTAATTGTTGTGTGAGTGTATATTGTTTTTATACCTCCAGGTAAGAATAGTGCATGATCTTAACATTAACAAGCTTGCAAACGAGTCTTTCGCGATGGGGGTTTTGGAATTGATAATAATAATATAAGTATTTCTTACAAATGTTATCGATAGGCCGATAGGTGTCAGCAGTCAGAGTCGTTCTGTACTTCATACCTGCCTGACGCGCTGTTTGGAAAGGTAGTTTTGCGCTGGTGCTTTAGGTGCAGGAATAAGTGACCAAATGCCCTTTTTTGGTGGAAACATGCTTTTACAGATTTAGTGACGGAAAACCCTGACAAAGCGTGGTGCTGCCGAGCACAATGGCTAGTTAGATTCATTAAAATTCGGCTGCTGTTTTTGTTGTTTTTGTCAAAAATATAGCCATTATATTACATTTTACGCACTCGCTACAGATTCTTTGATAATGTAAATGTATCTCTTGGGTGCGCATTCTAGAGAAACTGACCTTCGGCACATAAACAAATGGTTAGGTATAAGTTAGCATCGCTTACGCATTAAGGTTTAAGTTTAAAATTTGTCAGTAGCCATGCCTGCATTTTTAGGAACATGTTTATTGAAGCAGATATCTTTTTTCCCTATATTGGCCTTCTCTAGCTGACTCACGAAAAGCGAGGCTCCCGGCGGAGGTCCCGGCAACCGGTAAGCGCGTGCGAAGGTACCTATCGTCAGAGAGTAGAAACACCCTCGCCGGTTCTATTTACACTTATTCACTGGCAACTTGGCATTTCTCCAGTGCCAATAATATGACGCGGGCGTTTGGAAAAGGAACAAAGAAACATGTATTCTTAAACCAGACCACACACAGACAACTTAAAATTCCGCCAAATGTACATGGCACTGATACTACCAGTTCTAAAGAAAATACAAGGGAAGTCCCCACGAAAGGCTTATGTGACAAGGCGCTGTCCGCAGGGCGTCATGGTTTCTGGCGACGATCCGAAGCGAGATGTCGCGTGGGTAAAAAGATATCGTTGTGCACGCCGGAACGTCGACGAGCACCACGCACCGTTGTCATCGTAGACAACGGTCTGCTCGGCCCTCCTTAGCGATCGCGCGCCCTGTAGAAGCGGGCAACCCCACGCACTGCCGGTCACCAACGGGCAGCAGGTGGCAGGTCGTCCAAGGGCGGAGCATGCCCACGTTACGTGCGTCCACTATTCAAAAGTCACGCTTCGGCTTTAGGATGCCAAGGGGCCAGGGGCCCAATTCTCTTAAAGAGGGACGTCGTTTGAAACGACGAGGTAGCTCCATGCAAATTCAAGTGTTCTGGGGTTGGGGCAGTCGCTCTGAGTGCAGATGAACCAGATAGGCCAACAAAAGCGCTGTTGAAAGGAGGCGCAATGCGAGGGGCACTGTCCCCCCGTCATTTTGCTTGTCACTTTGTGCCCTGGCCACAGGGGTTTTATTGGATCATCTGGCGCCTCATCAGCACTCAAAAAGACGGCCCCAACCCCAGAACACTTGAAATTGCATGGCGTTATCCGCGTCGCTTCAAAGCGACGCCCTCTTTTTAGAAAATTCGGCCCAGGTAGAACCCTCTCGAGCTCGGGTGCCGAAAACCCGCCGAGCTCCGAATCTTCCACGTGGACGTTGCGCTCCTCGAACCACCTCCCACCACTCGTCCCGGCGTTCTCCTGCGTTCCAGCCTTACCTTCCCAGCTCATTTCTTGCGGCCGCCTCTTATTGGCCCACGGCATCCGCTAGTATGGCTGGTGACATCTTTACCGGCAAGGCCGGATGAGGGCAATCCCTTCCTGGTTCCCTTTCCGCGCCAAAACAAGCACGTCATCTCAATAGTAAGCTACTACATGCCACACTTCACCGCTTGCGAGAGTAATATCCCCTCACCAATGGTTTTTTGCCACCGCCACCCCTCCTTCCCGGTCTTCACTTGCGTGAACACAAGTACATCTTACCGATCCTGCTGGTCTCGGTCCAGAGATTTTTTCTACACCCATGGGCAAAGAGAAAACGAGTAATTCATGGCCAGATACTTCTCGTTTTTCTACCGACATTTAGTGGCCAAAGAGAAAGGAAGTAATTCATGGCCAGACACTTGCCATTCGTGTTCCGACCTCAGCTGGACAAATGCGAAACAATTACTCTCTTACCTGACGCCTTCGTTCAAAGTCAGATATATGGCGGCCAAAGACAAATGTTTTCTTCGTGTTCACAGGCCTGCGGTTCATCTTCGATCGTAGGCTGGCTATACACAAAGCAAAAAGCTCTGTGGGGCCAGATGCTTACCGTACGCCTTCCGCCCTCCGATGGCCAGAAAGAAAACCAGTAATCCGCGTCCGGACGCTTGCTACCGCCACCTGTGATCAGATCTATTGTGGCCAAAGATAACACAAATACTCATTGGTAAGACTTTTACCGTTGGTGTGGTGAACTCAGCTGTCTGCGGACTACGAGTCTTCCGTCACCAAATGCATACCAAAGAGCATAAGTTCTTTGGCAGTCTAAACTTTGCTATTGGCCGCAAAGACGAGGCATTGGGCGTAAATGGGCCAAAGGCTGGCCACATTTGGTCTGCTGTCTTTGCGCGTACTGGGCTTTAGTGTTGCATTATCCATATCAATCTTATTCATTTTAGTGACTACACCGTGTCGTTTCAAATTTTTTGAATAAATGTTCTGTTTTTTGGCTATAAACGTCTTTTCTGGTGGCATAAAGCAGAGTTTGTTAAAAAATCTAGTTTCTTCAAATTGAATTATGTTGTATTTACTCTTCATCACATCGTTAAAGAAACAGTTGGATTTCGCTTTGTCTGGCCTATCTATATTCAGCTGCACGGGAAATGTGCGCGGTACGAAACATAACTCCGAGCAATATGAAATTACATAATCTTGTGCAATGCTCTAGATACAAGCGAAATGGCAATGCTTTAGAGTGTTTTATTATTGGATGCTGATTTAATGAAATTTTATGGCGTACGTGTAGTGCGTAAAATGTTTGAACACTTCTATTTACATCAAACGCGTCTATGCGCCAGACACCTATCTTGTACACTAGATTTTTAAAATCAGGTAACTGGTGTGTGACAGAATCGCATTAGCTTTAACATTGCCGTTTTACCACTACCTTCGTCCTCTGCTTTCTGCATCTTTAGATATAGTAGGTTTAAATATGCTGGCGACGTGGTTAGCGTAATCATGGAAGACACCTTGCGTTAAAACCTGTTTTACGCGTATCATAATGCACACTCAAGTAAACTCGATATCGAGAATACAGGAGCTGTCAGGAGCTCGATGCAGATTTATTTCATTATGAGGTTTTCCGACGGGATACTACAAAGGCGATGAAGCACACCGTAGTGGACGGCTCCGGAATAATTTTGAACATCGAGGGATGTTCAGCGTTCGCCCAAATATCGACCACATGGGTGCTTCCGCTTTTCGCCTCCATCAGAAAAGCGGCAGCAACGTAGCAAATCGAACCCGCGTCCTTGTGCTGGGCAACACAACGCCTGAGCCACTGAGTTCGATGAAGATTGACCAATTCTGAATTGGCTAAGACAAGCATTCCTATCATGAATTCAACATATCATTTTTATTTGTTGCCACATTCTACTGAATAATTAGGGCTACAGGACGAGTGGGATTGACAAAGCACACATGAATAAAACCATTCAATGTAGCCAACGTACCCCCAAACAGTTGATCAAAACCCACGAAAATAAACATAAGGAACTCCACGTATACATTATAATTACCAAAGATACTATCAGCATGAATATATTGGTGTGTATTTAGGAGAAGAAACAGCAGCGAAGCATGCAGTCAAGAAAAGAGAGTGGGTGGAGTCGGCCAGAAGGTTCTGTTCGTCTATCATCCGTGAAAACAGCTCGGTTTTTAAGAGTTGGTGCGGGCGAAGTAGGGGATCAGGTTAAAGGAACTGGTGAATAACGTTGATCAGTACGGCGTAAACTCACAGCCAATCCCGCACTTCCAATTTTCTCCAACCTCAAGATACCAACAGGTACTTTTTCAACAACGATCCGATTCCAATTAACAGCCATGGCGACACTAGCTGGTAGAGGTCTATCGCCCATTCTTCAAAGGAGATATCAAGCAGGGACAGCAGACTAAATTTATAACCTGTTTCCGCATGTAAAAGGAAATTGTTGTCTGGCAATGTCATATCAAAAGACATATTGGAGGTTTCACAATAACAATATTTATTTTGTGTTTTTTTCTTGGGCGTCTTCATCTATGTGAGAGAAATGCAATACCGTCGACGGGTTATATTTCATACTCCAGAGTACCTGCTCATTTTTTGAATTATGAGAAGCTTGAATCATTGGAGGTTTTCATACACTAGGCTAGGGGCCACATATTAACTCGATTGGTAATAAAATGTTTGCATATATTTATTATTGCAGCCTTCACTCAAAGTACGGGAGTGATATCCATGCTCTGAAAAAATATCATGAATGGATTACCACTCTCTTTGCATAACATTGCATGACATTGCATAAGGACGGCCAGTTCATGACGAGAGTTCTCTGTACTAGTTGAAAATAGCAAATCCCAGCGACATACTGAAAGTTTTTATCAGCTTTCGCCAATGGTTATTCCGGTCTGGCTGTGGCTATTCTTAACTGTCATTGTTGCCCTCTGCAGGTGATCCCTTCTTCCCAGCAAAATTGGGGCAAATATTACCCGCAAGGAGAAGCAAAAGTTATGACTAAACATAAATTATGTAATGAAGCAGTTTGAATTGCGCGCCTCCCAAGTACGGTATAAGAAAAGGAGAGCAAAAAAAAATTCCTTTTTTATTACACGAAAAATTCAAATATGACAATATCAATCAGCGCGAGTCTTGTGTATTTTATCAGCGCATAAAAGCGACGCGACAAAGTGGTAATATATCATTACTATTTTCCTTCACTTGGCCTGTTTTAAATTTTAGAAAAAAAATATTCAATTATAACAACAACTTGGTGGGGGTGTAACGAACTTAATACTTTAAAAATAGCGGTTGAAGGAGGGTGGCCATAGGATTGCGCACAGGGGGCGGTGGAGGGTGTTGGAGGTGGCTCTTTAATCATGTTAAGGATGCGCCGAACTTGCCCCATACCTTTACTCAATCGACAATCTTTAGTAAGGTTATGACCGCGCGTATGTTTGACTTTAATGCCACCGGATGAAGCATCATGTTGCTTTCAAAAGCTGTTTACTTTTAGCCCTGGTAAGGCGGGAACCAAAAGCAGCCCTGTTTTCAAAAACGTCAACTTAATTTTCATTGTTACATGTATTACGGAGCTTGTCTTCTTTCTACGTTTTATCGTAAATACCATGCATAGCAGCGAGAAGAACAGCCTACTAAAAAGAGTTTTAGAATAGACAATATTGAGCTTGAAAATTAAACCGCATTTAAAAGGATTGCTGTTAAATGGTACGCATGGTAACTACGTTGCCTGAACGCGTAAAGCCAAAATGGGTAATAGCTGGGTCGCCTTGAGAAAACCGTTTTATTCTTAGGCTTTTATGTATATTTTGTATTGGGATGTATAAAGCTTTTTCAGTAAATATCAGTCGGAATCAGTGCTTGCCTTATGTCCCTGCTCTTCGTCTCGGTGTCTCGTCTCACGCTGTTTATCACCAGTATGCAAAACCGATTAACCCAGCCATTCGCCCTACTAAGTAAAATTTCAAACTTACGTCTTTTTTTGCAGTTCACATGAGAGAGAGAAAACAACTTTTATTCCTGGCGTGGCTTAGTCCCAGCGAGTGTCTGTTAGGTGCGGAAGGTGCGCCAGGTAATCTTGAGCCCCGGTGGTGGTCAGGAGCTTTAGCTCGGCTGAGGAGCTCCCGGTCACCTCCAGCCAGTTAGTGGGATGGTTCGGTTTCATATGAGACAGATGTGTCGTATGTTTATGTGTTTTGTTTGGAAAAATGCTCCGTAAACAACATACACGTGCTTTACTCACCGGTGTTACACATAAAAATAAACACTTTTACTCTAACATATTTTCTACGTAATTTCATCTCATCGAAATATAAATTTTAAACCGTTCCTCGTCTTTGCTCTGAGTTCTAACCGTTAGGCCTTCACTGGGAAGAGGTCGGGAGCTGCCAGGTGGGAAGCTAACTGCCGTAAAACGTGCCCCCCCCCTGATCGGAACACTGGACTCGCCTATGGTGATCACACGTGCACAACTGCGGTATAAAGAAGCACCTGCACATTAACAGAAATTTGTATTGTAAAACAGGCAATCGTATTTACTTATACAGATACAATTTTTGGAACGCCTTTACGCGTAACCTTCTGGTGCCCCACGAAGATGGCTGGCGTTAGCTGAGACGCTGTTCAAGCTACCGTGGTAGTTTAACCAAAGCGTGGTGTTCACGCACACTCCCCGCGGTATACTAGGACTGTCTTTTAACAGTGTCTTCTATGTTGTACTTGGGTATGTGTAGCCCGTGGTTAATGCTCCGCACGGAGAAGTGTATATACAGCCTCCCGCATTACAAAATATTACGTCACACCGTGCATTTCTAACAATTCATGAACGCGGTATGAAGCTTCTTCCCAAATAGGTGTGATCAGTGGCGTGCACCCTGCTATCCCCTTTTAGCAACATAGCTAACTGTGGCACAGGGTTGTTGTAATCATCATAACTATAGTTCATACGCCACGTGACATGCAGCACTGTGGAGGCTACAGTGTTGCCAACAGTCCGCCGACTGAGCACGCCTAACTGCCCGGGACGTCTGCCTTGGAAGTACATTTCCTTCCCCTTTTTCGGCAGGTGGATATGCAAGGCCCCGCGGCCTTTTTTTTCTTCCTTCATGGTGAGTTAGGTGCCTTCTGTGGACGGACTGTTGACAACAATGTAGCTTACACAGTGCTACACGTAGCTGCTGGTGTGCACTACAGTGCCAGTGCTCAGCTGCAGAGGAAGGAAAAGAGGAGAAAAAGGTATGCGTGTGCTGGTTATTGGGAGTTACAGTTCCTCTGCGAAATCTCGGCCGTCGTGCTCAGAGGTGGACGAGAGTCCTCAACAGCTAAGGCGTTCGGCCACTGAGCTCAAAGACGTGGGCTTCATTCCCGGCCGCAGTGGCCGCTTTTCTGATGGAGGCGAAAAGCACAAACTCCCGCGTTATGGCGCTTTCAATGCACGTAGAGATGCCGAGGTGGTCAACATCATGCCGGAGTCCTCCACTCCGTCGCGCCTAATTGCCTGTGTTGCGTTAGCGCGGTAAACCACATAATCAATTATTCAATCATTTCAATCAGAGGATCTACACGGAGGGCACCAGTTAGATTTCGCCTCTGCATCTTCTTGGCGAACGATTACGACAAAACAATGAGGTTCCTTTCATGCTCGAGCCGAGAGGACGATCTCGACTCGCTCCGATGACCGACGACCGATGCTTGAAGCAGGTGAGGGATGAAGACTGCCCTTCTTGCTGGATATTAGGTTTATTTACACTATTTACATTACTCCAAGTATCTACATCAGGACAGAGTGACGGTTACATTGTCACTCTGCCCGCAGCAGCCTGTTCGGCCAAGATCTATACTGAACTAGATCTCTCTCGACCGACCCCGGACCAAACCCAACACTCCGGTTTTGATCCCAAAAACCACGCCTCGAAAGGGGGCGTACAAGAAAGAGTGGGAACCCCTTTCAAAATAAATTATATCAGCCATTCCTTGGCTTCAACAACCAGCCAATCCTACACGCGTCCCCACCTGCAGTCACGTGACACAACACTCTCTCTCATACACTCATAGTACGTTTCCCACGCACTTTGTTGCAACCGACCGGCAAATGCAACCTAAAGCACTGACAGCGCGGAGTGGACACACATTTCGTTGAACGGGGCGGCATCTGCTCAAAAGCCGAGCCGAAGGATTAGAATGGTCTTCGCGCAGCTAACCTATTCCCGCGTCCTCGCCTTGGCGCCTCGTCTGCGCGCGTGCCGGAACAAAGCCCTAGGGAGTCATTGCTAATCTCCTCCCATACTAAGGGACGCCGCTGCCCGCCGTTTGTGCGACGGCAAGAGGCGCTCCAAGCCCAGGCGACCATCTTCGAGGCGAACGACCCGTCACCGAACAGTGCTGACGCCGGCTTTGCCAATCCTCAAAAACCGAACGACCGCATACCAACAGAGATACTCGGCCTAAGCACCCACGTCGTTTTCCACACAAAAGGAAGGGCAAAAAACATTCCTCGGCGGCACCCAACTTCGCGTCCCCGCGGTTGCATGAAAGGAATGCCGCCTGACAGCTAGCAGCGGAGGTGACCCCGATACATGAGCCACCGGTGACTTTTATTACTTAAATTAGGAGCCCCAACTTACCAGCGCCCATGACAGCGCCCCATAACAAAGCCCTCGCAGGACGCTCTCCCCACCGGCAACGCCAACGCTGAACCCCTTCTGCCAGGTGCGGTCCTACCACACCACACATTTCGACGGAATGGCGGCAGTGTTTAACTTTCATGTGTTTTACGTGTTTTCTGTGCGGCGTCTTTCACCCATCTTTGTACGTCCAAGAAAAATATTCTTGTTTTGCTTCACCGTCTCCGATCCGTCTACTGTGCCTCACAAACGCACAGGAATGATTTATAACTGCCCTTCAATAACCGCAGCACAATTGCGAGTTTGGATAGTTGGTGGAATTGGATTTTAAAACCTTCAGATAGCGCAACACTGAAAAAGCATGGGACTAAAAATGAGAACTAAGAAGAGCGCATACTCACAACTTAAGTTTAATAAAAAAATACATGACGACTGGGAGGGTATATGTTCTCTGTATTTTTTTTTAACTTTAGTTGTGAGCAAGTGCTCGTCCTGTGTTCACTTTCTTTGCCTCGCGTTTTTTGAGTGGTGCGCTATCTGAAAGTTTCATAATTCAATAATCGTTCTAGATTTCTGGCATTCATGGCAAGACTGGCTGGTAACTTTACCTGAAATGCGAATCCTTGCGTTTCAGCTGCGGTTGAGTAATAATTATTAGCAACTCTTAATTTAGAAAAATCGCTAGGTCTCACAGGAGAAGCGATAAAAAACAGAACACTTGAGAGCAGCTGGAGATTTACACACGAAAACCGGGCACCTACAGGAAATGGCTTACCGCTGAACGTGACGTGAAGGGTAGGGCATTCGACCAGGAGATTTCTGTTCTCTAAACGAAACGGATATATTCGGTTCTAAAATAATTTCTGTTTATTAAATTCTGCACTGTTCACTAATGTAGTTAACCATTCTTAACCTATATAGTTACCCTGATTTTCAAATCTGTAGTATTTGCCCGAGAACCGAAAAAAGCTTGATAATTTCTGTTTTCAAAAAAGGCGATAAGGCAGTAATGAATAACTACCACCCGATTTGAATTCTACCTTTTGTCACAAAGGTAATTATCATATCTAAATAGATTTGATCTGCTAACGCCTAGGCAATTCGGTGGTAGGCGTGGTTTACCTTGTAACCTTGCCATGATAGCTCTGACAGATTATAATAAACTCGAAATTCGCCAGGCAAGTATGTATGGGGCATTTTTATGAATTTCAACAAAGCATTTGACACCATTAATTATGACATCTTGTTTTCCAAACTCTCCTTATACGGTATTAACGGACCACCGCTGCAACGTTTAAGAAGTTTATTATTTAATCGGGAATAAATTAATAATAGATCTAGTACGCTCTCAGACACTAACACCACAAACCTAGGCGTTCCGCAAGGTTCCATTCTCGGACTTCTTCTATTTTTGTTATACAATAATGACCTTCCTACCTGCCTCAAATTGTCTAATCGCCTACTTTACGTTAAAGATACCACCACCTACGCGTCACACTAATCCATTGATGTTCTTACTACTAACCTCACCCTTGATATCAGTAATATTTCTTCATGGTCTCAGACCAACGGGTAATTATTATTCCTTACAAAACTAGAATTGTGGTATTTTCTTTTCGTTTGAACACTGTAACTTCTATTGCTCCTATTTACATTAACTCTGATGCCGTTCGACCGACTGATCCATGCTCATTTTTGGGGGTTGAACTTGACAGCTCCTTAAAATTTATTAACCCCATAACCTTTCTCAAAAAGAAGATGGCTTACGGAATCAGAGTATTAATTAGGGCAAGACTATATTTCCGCCTGCCTAGGATTCTAACTCTTTACTATGCGTTTATTTACAGCCATATAAACTATTGCCTTTCATCACTTGCGATATTCATTTAGTTCCTTTGAAGTGCATTCAAAACTAAGCCATTCGAGTTATGACGTTTAACTTTCCCAACTCGCATGTAATTTTCTTATATCAACACCTGGTTCTTTTCCCGCTGGATAAACTCATTTTATATAATCTTGGAAGGACCACCCATACACTGGGTACTGAGGAGTGTGTGCTTTTTATCATTGGTATACCTGATTTGACTAACCATACCATAACTCAATTTTTACACTCCCAAAGTATATACAAACTATGGCGAACAGTCAGTTGGATTTGCCACCAATAAATTATAGAACGACTTGCCATTTATTATTAAAAATACCTTAATTCGCCCATCTTAAAAACAATCAATTTTTGAATTTCTCGTCGAAGACGCCCACCTTTCAGTTGTTTAGTTGGCACGACATTTTTCTTCTGTTTCTGCTTAGTTTTTTTTTCTCACCATTTTTTTGCCGCTTTTGTCTTTGCACTTTATTCTCTGTTAACCATATCTGAAAAATGAGTGCTCTTTTGTAAAATAAATTAAACTGTGTGAGTTTCGTGTAATGTTTACAATATTCTTCACCATAATTCTTTTCTAAGTTCCCTCTGTTGCGATTGTTTTTTATGTATTATTTTACTGCTCATTTACAAGAGGTCCCACCGCAGTGGCACACCTCGGGACCTCTTTCTGTATTATCAATCACCACGCACTGTACCTTTGTTATTGGATGCAATAGACTGAACTGAACTGAACTGTTAAACGTACCCGTTCATGGCTGCCCGTTCCAAAGTCCCCAAAAGACAGAGTTATGGTGCTTAACAAGAAAGCTGGCGATGCTACGTGAGTGGCGACTATGAATGTGGGATTATACTGCAGAGCCGCAGGTTCTGATGCTGCCGAAGAGCCAAAGAATGTTCAATAGACGACAACGCTCGAAGAGCCAAAGAAACTAAACGCAAGTGTGCGGCTAAATCATCCAAAATTTCACATTCTGTGGTTCGCAGCTTCCTTTAGTCCAATAACAGTAAATGTAAAACGCTTCTTCTCCTTGATGTCGGAGATTCTGAATGGAGGCCACATTCATTACCGCTTCATCCAAAACCACTGCAACTAATTTGAATATATTTCAACTGGTATGGAGGAATCAATGAAGGAAACAGACATTGAAGTGAACAGCACTCTGAAACGAAGACCTTTGCTTGCTAGAGGGGAAATCCCTGTAAACCAAAGGAAAAGTGCTGTATTGAATTACGGTATATCTAGCTATCATCGATGTAGATTGCATATAATTCCACGCGATGGTTTTGTTCTGAATCGTTAGAGGAAGTTAGGCTTCGATACATTTGCCAGGAGAAAAGACAATATATTGCCGCCTTCAAATTCAGCGCCTCAGTTTGCTGCCAAAATTACGCAAAAGATGCAACGTCCATGACATCAGGTGGAAATTCTAACGTATGAGAGCCTACAGAGTGGTACTCCATACCAAACAAAAAACGTCCTAGGCAAGCAAAGGGAGCCCTAAACAAATATCATGTGAGGTATAATTTGTGCGTTATAACTTAAGATAATAATTTTTTTTTATTTATGAGTGTCACCGTTATTTAGAACAATTAGAATATGTACGGAATTTCTCTAAAACTCAGTGATGGCAAGAATTGCGTTCGAAACAGAAATTTCTAACAATGACAAGACATAGCAAAAACGCTTTTTGAATGCACCAAAAATGTTACTTTGTCTTTTTCAACCCATTGTTATGGCTGTTTAAAATATTCTCTACACAATCATCCGGCCATGTTTAGTTCCCCAGTACACAAAAACATTTCTTCACAAACATAAGTGTCTCCTTCTAACTTTATATTGCTTCTTGTGAAATTCCTTGAGATAATGTTTGAAAATGTCTCTTGTTTTTTGATAATATGAATTTCAATGTATGCCTTGTGCTCTCGCTCTTTCTCGAGTTTACAAAATAAGAAATAAGGCTGAGCTCAATCATTCGATTTATTGCCACGGATGTGTTCGCAAAAAACATAATTGTTACAGGCTGCAAAAATGGCTTTGCGGCTCTGTCACACATATTCGAGAAGCGTTTGCTATGCACTCTCACCGATGCGGTTTAACATTCGTTCACGCCATATATTTTTTGTCTACTTCCATACTCGAAGTGTGGGCCTAAGCATCATGCGGTCGTCGTCATTTTTAAACGAGGCACACATCAGAGTAGTTGTTGTAAGGAATGGCGCAAGGGCACCTCGAAGGACAATCGTTGTTTCCGTCGTAGCACTGGAAGAAAATAATGTCGAATGTAAACAAAATGTGCGAGTGTATCTATAGCTTTTCAGAAGTCAAATGCGCAATTAGACCTGCAATTTTATTTTTTCCCACAAGAGAAGTGCTTTGCCGATTGAACGGGAGGCATTGGTGGCAACAATATTATCACGAAAGAAGCGATTTAAGCGTTGTGAAATAGCCGAGACAAAAGAAAATGAAAGGTTATAAATTTTGTCTCCGTGGCTTCCACGTGTCAGTGATCTTGAGCGGAAAGCGGGCAGCTGGGTTTTACTGGTTGTATTTTACTGGTATTTTCCCATAAGTCCAGAGCTTATTTTCGAAACAACTTGATCTTGCAACAGAGGCAATCAGTCTCTAGTATATAAAGTGTGTCTTTAAGGTGTTTTTAGAGAAAAAATTTCAGATTAGTTTTTTGGTCAGAGGTGCACAGCATCAATGAATGATTGCATTATATCACACGTGAGGTACAGAAAACACTACAAGGTAACTGACAGTCTATTGCAACCAGAATGGTTACCACGGTAGCTGTTTGAGAAAGAGGATTTTCCAGTTGACCGGAGCAAACCAAACATGAATTACGCAAATACTGTTTTTTAAGTGTTAAGTGACAAAATTATCCTGCAATGCTTCATCGTATATGTTCCTATTAATCATTAATATTTTCGTCTTGCTTGTTTTTGTCTCGCAATTCGCCATTTTGTGCCTCATTGTTTAGATAACATTGCCCTATCTCCGGTTTCAGTGGGTGCTGCTTGATGGTGGTAGTGTTGTCTGCAATAGAAGGTCGACATATTTGCACAAACATATTCTCCTATTGGCGAGATTTCAAATTCCGTATAAGCCTGTTGAAATTACTGAAGGGTTTATTCAATTCTTGTAGTTATCAATCGGCAGGTTTAAAGCCGGGGGCTTTAATTATGTGTACCTGGATTGCAAGCGAAGAACAAGAAGTGCTCTTTCCCAAACCGAAACTGCAACAGAGGCTACCTCTTTGGCTATCTCGAAACGACGTTTGAGTCAGAAATCGATTGGGGGCGGCCGGCGGACTCACCCGTGGCCGCCTGAGAAAATATCTGCCGTCAGTATCTTCAAAATATAAAAATTCCCGGAGAGGGCTCGAATGTCACTGCAGCCCTTCTTTCTTGACTCTGAGCGGCTGAGAGGAGCCTATTTTCGTCTTGACAAAATGAAACGCAGGCATCGCGAAGTGTCGCAATAAAGCCGAGAGCTCGGGAATAGGTACACAACTAACAGTGTTGAGCGCTACATGAGCGCTCGCCCAGGACATACTTGCTGTGCACTCTGATCAAACCACCACGTACAACTAGGTTGTGCTGAAAGGGCTGAGGCTGCAAATTGTTGGTAAGTTTTGTTTTTATTCAGAAATAATTGGCACGGAAATTCGAATTTACGTATTCTTTATATTAAGGTGAATAACTTGTACTGGTGCCTCGCTGAGAACATGTGGCTCCCATTCGATCATTCTTTCACTTTTTTCTATACCGCGCCTCGCTCATTTTGTTTGCCATCCTGTTGGCACGAAGGAGCAGATTTGTAATTTTGTAATTTAAGGGGTTGTGTACTGTTTATCACAAAATCAGCAATGGTAAACCGTTGCAGATGGTTTGGTTTGCAATTTTATATGAATAGATCCAAAATATATATTTGTGCAATTGCTTGGTCCAACTACTGCTATGTGGATGGTTACAAACTTTTCGTTTGTTTTCAATGTGAAAATCTTCCCCATGGTTCTTGCGCGCATTTGCAATTTCATTTGGAAGCTGAAATTTTCTATGCAGGTATTCCAGCTGCAAGCAATACAGGTACTTTACAATCTAGCCCCAAAATATTTTTATGGTGCTGTTTCCAATCAAAAAGATTCTCGTGGGCTGGTTTTGACACCGCAAATGCATTAAAGCTGCAATTGGGTAGATATATTTCAGCGCAACCAGTACGGTTTTTACGTGTCTTTCTAAGAAACAATGGCATAAAAAAGTCACCGAAAAACCAAATGGGAATTCCTGAGAAGACCCAAGCCCATAGCTCTCTTCTTTAGTTTATACTACTATTGTTCCCAGGCTAGTGCGCCGTTGACGGCCCAAAGTTAGTGGAAAATGAGGCCACCAGCGCCACTGAAGGTTTGCTTTAGGCTTGCGTTTTGAAATTCCAGCAGTATAAGCTAAATCTGCATGCTTCCAAATACATGAAACACTTTGTTAGTGCCTTTGTCTCTTCACAAAAAAAAAATGCGAATTCAAAAAGGTTGCACGCGAAATAAAGTGGCTAGAAAACAAAATTTTGTAGAAGTAATACTTCAGTTTCGGCGCAAAGCCGTAGCATGGAGGAGGATTAAATAGAGAAGTAACAATTTTTTATTGTCATGGCAAGAAGTCGTGGAAGAGAAGTTGCATACATAAGTGGTAGTCGCACAAAGTATGAAACCGCCAGTGCTCTACTGCAACCTTTTTGTTTGGTTATATTGCCCTGTAGGAGTGGCGGACCGCCTAAAATGATCTTTCTTTGGCTTTCACAAGATAATGTTGAGGAGCGTACGCTGCGGCCATACGGCACTAAGCTACGTCTGCAGCAGCCGCTGAGTCTTTCTGTAATATACACGTACGGCTTGAGAACCGGCTCGTTGATCTTTCCGTAGAAGATGGCAGGGTCAACGTTACTAGAATAAGCTCAGTTTCGGAACTCCGCATCCCCGCCAGCAGATGAGCGTAGCCCGAACGGCCGTCGAGAGAACTCGTGGTGCTGCAGTGAAGTCTTGCGCTACCCTTTGGGCGTCGTCTGCTTCGAAGGTGTGCCGCCACGCAGACGTACCGCTGCAGCTTCCTAGCAGTGCTATTACTAAACTTAAAATCTATCTTCCCAGTCGACTAGCTTAAACGTGTTTGTATTTCTAGTCGTCGTTACAGCATCACATTTGTGAACTGTTTAAGTGGAAGTGCGCTAGGTCACCAATATGCATTGACCAGCACGCGTAGCTCATTGTCTGGCTAACATTAAACGGTCGGCCTTTAATTTAACTGTCTACATTTCATTTAACCTAATTTACGGTAGTTTCTTATCGAATAAGCCTTTTCAGCGCATTTATATAAATACTGCTACGTCTTAGCTAGACCAAAAAGTACCCAACGAGTTTGTGAAAGCAGTGTGTTTATAAGTGGTTTAATGTTCACGCAGCATGGCTACAATTTGTCGGAATCTCGTCGGTGCGAGGTCCCTTTAACCACCTCCCCAATCAGAGTTTCTACGCTAAACTTTTATACGCGACGGGCTGGTCTTACCTCATCTCCTCTTTGTTCACTCTCTGGTGCATACGAACATTAGATCACCAAAGATGAAAGATCGCTTTCGACTTCTGACGCTAAGTTCATCTGTGACATTTCATTACATTACATTAAAGTGAACAAATGTAGCGCAGCAGAACACAAGGGACGAAAGAATACACATGGACGAGCGCTCGTCCGTGTGTATTCTTTCGTCACTTGTGTTTCTGCTGGGCTACATTTGTTCGCTTTGAATTACCAAGCAGCCCACTCTACAGCTTTACTTAATTACATTAAAGCCTACATTACGTTTCATTACATTACAGTACGTTGCAATAAAGCATACATTAAAGCTTTAATCCGAACTTTAAACGTGCTCGTGGTATGCCTAATTCATAAGGATCTTTGACCGCCATTTTAACGTCTTGAACTTAAGAAATTCGTTCATCTGGTCATACAAGACACCTCTCCGAAAGGCGAATCAGGCTTCAATGAAGACGTTTTTTCAAAAGTTTGAATGGTACATAACATGACGCAAGAATGCACAAGAAAAAACAGTGTTTGAGGGCCTCATGAACACAGTATTTGCAGCATTTGCACTGTGTCAGCACCTTTTGATGGGTTGGTGGCGACCGGAAGCTGCCGAATTTGCTCACGCACTAGATGTCTCAATGCCACATCGAAACATTCTTTGGTGGCTTAAAAAGGAAAGGGCGACTAAAGCAACAGCGCTACGGCCTCCCAAAGGAAACGCACAAAGGAGTTGTTTACGGAATTACGTATCAGCGGTACGCGATTACATCTGAGCGAATACACATTCAGCCGTTCACGAGTGTAAGGCATATTCACTTGAAACGTTCCAGAAGAGGAGCACACGGAGGAAGCAACACACGAAACAGAACTTTTTATTCACGCCAGGGTTTACACAATTTGAAAAGAAAAAATTCACACACGATACAAGTGCAACCAACTTCAAAAACAGCTATATTTATCACAACGTAAGCGACGAGGCAACTTATACAAAACGCATGCACTTAAAACCCGCAAAAAATACGAAGGCATACTAGC
>JABSTR010003404.1:0-27402 GCA_013339765.2 Haemaphysalis longicornis | reverse complement strand
TAAAAAGACAACAAAACATTGATGTTCAACAGCGTTATGTTCATTTTAGGTGTAACGGATTAGTCAAATTTTGGTTGCTAGAACACGTTGTGGTATGCGGCATACCTTTAAACTGTGAAACCAAATTTTAGCGAGTATTTTAGTTTATTGTTGCACTACCTGTAGTTACTTAAGGCAAGTACCTGGTAAAGTTGTTAGTTGACAGCGTTTTGTGTACTAGCAGGCTTTTTTTGGTGATTGCAGATGTGCTGAATGCAGTTATTTAAAAAAAATGCCACGTGACAACTTGTTAACAGAGTTTATTTTTGTTGGACTGCTCACCATTTTGTCCTAATGGCGTTAGTTCTAAGCAATATTAACAAGGAAGAATGGACAAATGAAACAAGGTCTTTGAACCCATTCTTTGGAAAGGAGCACATTTATAGGTAAGCAGTGTGAAAGCAGAGCATCTTGCAACACATTACTGGTCATTCACGTATAGTTAAATGCAGCCACAGATGCTTAGCAGTACAGTCAGGCTCAATTTGAAGGTTATCGCGGGAGCACCGAGCAAGCAAGACCAGAGCGCCGTTCTATGGCACTTTTTTTCATTCGCGAAGATGAGGTTATGCTGCCCTCCCTCACCCCTTGGCTGTTGCTTATAATTCGCTCACCCCCTTCTGCAAAGGCCGACTGCCGCAGTCTTTTTCTTCATTTTTTTTTTTGGGTGACGTATCCGCGTTTTGTTCCTCGGCAACCTGATAACACCGACGATATCTCTGCATTGCTGCATTTCGGAAGCAAATTACAATTTTTTTCGCAATGCCCCGGCCTGCCGGCACAGTTACCCTGAGAAGGTTGCGTATCAGTGTGAAGTATGTCGATGGAAGGATAAAGGAAAAAAGAAACGAGCGTGTCCTTTATCGTTTTTGAGGGCCGTGCGCGCACTGCCTGGAACAGCCATGGGAGAAGCAAACCTAGCATAATCTCCTTGTGAGTGATGGTAAAATATGTCACGCTAAGGCGGTATCGTCGCGCTCGGTCGGTGCTACCGCGATAACCTTCAAATTGATCCAGACTGTACGTTTTGTAAAAAGCACCCAAGTGGCATAACATGCCTCATGAGTGAGTGCAACTCACTGATAGTGCAGCTTGTGCATACGGTGTTGGCATATCGGATACAATTCCGACCAAAAAATTATGACCATGCTAGAGTGGCCTATAATACTTATGTGGTATACAAAAGAAAGTGTGCTGGTATGCAGCAAAGCCTGCAAGCGTGCACTACAAAGTTTGGAAGCAAATAGTCTCTTTACTAAAAAAAGAATTTACTGAAGGAATTGGTGCGAAATCACCAGTAGTAGCAGCGTAACCAGAAGCTTTATTATGAAGCGATAAATGTTAAGGCAGATATCTGTAGATTTTCAAGATGTATGTGAAAACGGAAGCATGGCTGTGAGTTTCATTGATTTCAACTATGAAGCAAATAGCACTGTTGTCAATAGCTCACACAATTCACACTTTCCTTCACACAACATGTTTTCAAAAATGTTCGTATGCTGTGTTCTTTTTGTGCAGGTACATAGAAAGCAAGGGTGCACAAAAGCATAGAGATGCCGGTTTGCGTCTGTTCCCCCCTGGTCATTTGTAGGAGCTGCAGTTTTCTTCAACGGAGAGCCACGAGACTATTGCACGTGCAGATGTGCTGGCATCAATGGCAACAAGAACTATATATAAGCTCTCAGCTAGGCTGTTAAGAAGCGATGGTGAGATTATTGCAGGCACCTGCACTTGTGTTGCAGGCAGAGGATCCACATGCAAACACCTGTGTTGTGTTTTGTATAGGCTGATGTACCTAGCTCAGCATGACCTCATAACTGTACCAGAGTCTGTGTCATGCACCGGTACCGAGAGACAGTGGTACAGGCCTAGAGACCCCAAAAAAGTGCCCAGTAATTTCTGTGACCTGGTCTTCTCCAAGGACACCTGGGAGAGACTAAGCACCACTCCATAACAATACAACAAACGGATGAGATATTCGTCCCTGAAGCCAGAAATGGAGGCCATGACAACACGAAGCTTAATTAGCTTACACAAAAAATTAAACGAAAGTGGTCTGCAGTGCTTCGCTGACGTTTTGGAGGCCAATGATTGTTTGCCAGTAAGAAGCACTAAACCAACAAGAGATGATGAAGGGCCGCAAAGTCTGCCTCTGCGGTGTATTGACGTCATGGAAAAGTCAAAAGCACTAGAATACTTGGCTCAAGATATTGCTGCTGTCGAGCGTGCAACAAGGCTTCAGAGTGGTTCACCCCTTTTGCATCATTGCAGACAGGGGTTGATAACTGCCTCAAGAGCCCATAGAGTGCACACATGGGTAAAAACATGGCAGACAAAATAGGGACCTCACGATGATCGGTCTCTACTGAGTGCTTTAATGAAGAAAAATTCCCGAGCCACTTACGCAAGGAAGAGAGTGCTTTTGCGTGAAGAGAGTGCAAGAAAGGAATTCATGCGGCAAAACATTGGACACTTGGACATTCACGTCGAGCAGTGCGGTCTGTTTTTGCGTCAAAGCCACCCTTTCCTGGAGGCTAGCCCCCATGGCATTGTTATGTGTCCGTGCTGTGAACCCAGTGTTCTAGAAATTAATAGTCCCTTCAATGTCGACACCTTTCGTAGAACTGAGTTGTGTAGTGGGTGTCTGAAAACAACCAGCAGACACTTTACTCAAGTGCAAATGCCAATGGGCGTATGCGGCTTGCAATCGTGTATCTTTTTTGTAAACAGTGAACAGAAATGCGCGCAGGTTTCTGCGCAATTTGATAGAGATTTTTTCGGTGAACTCGTGGGGCGCTGCAAACTTTTTTTAGGAAAAGTTCTTATGCCTGTATTTTTAACAGTTAAATTTCTCTGAAATATGCAGCGTGTTTAGGGACAATAAACAGACAATAAAGGCAGAGGCATTAAATGCATTAAAGGGACAATAAAGGGAAATATCAAGTCGACGTGAACTGTTCAAATGCCATTTAAGAAACATGAAAACGTCTACTTTGAGCAAACATCATATTTTAGTGGTCGGCATGCCATTACTACTCAAACCGTCCGCTTTCAACGGCCTCGTGATGTAATTTTCTAAGTTCTCTCTATATTGGCCGGCGGTCCAACCATTTGTGCGAGAGGCGGGAATACAGTGGCTAGCAGGAGAGCAGGAGGGATTAGCTATTGTCGTGAGAAAACACTGCCGCACGGAGACACCTGCTTTCTATAACTCCGTCAACCACACATGTATGTTAGCTTGAAGCTGTGAGCGAGTCAATAAGATTTCCAGACAGTGGGGATGTTTAGGTCTTTGCAAGAGATCGCCGAGTGGTGCTTTTTATGTTAATGCGAATAAGGACATGAATGCAGAATGCCATTATTTGCTTGTTGTACGAAGGATTGTTGAGCCTGTGCCAATTTCGGGGTGCAGTTCAGTAGGACCCTTCGAAATTCAATGGTGAATTTGTATGTTCAGGCAAGATTTCCAGCTTTTCAATCAATTCAAAAATGAAGGCAGCTCAAACAAAACATGAAATTCTTGCCTCACTTACAAGGGATATAGCAGGGCATGTTGTTTTTTTATTGAAAAAAAGGAAAACTCAGTATGTCCAATTGCAATATATAGAAAAAATAACAAATAAAGCTCATATAAAACTGAAGACAACATATACAACTGTTCACAGAAAGCATAAAAGTGTGAGAGTTTTCTGACAAGATTTGAGAAATTGTATATGTATGCTCAATGCTATGTTATACATGTTTGATGGGGAATGTGCAATGTTAATTTATTGCTTCAATAAATCTGTTATCAATTGACAAGCTTATTGCTTTACTTAACCTAGGGCATTGTGGGATTAGAACTGCTTATAAATGAGGCTTTCGGCACATCCACATAGTCAAACGAGCACATATGTGCCATATCTTGTTTAGTTGATCTGCCATGCTGTTAGGAAATACATGTGACAGAATTTTAAGCGTTTTCAATCTTCGAATTACTCTCTCAACGTGTATCCGGACACTATCAATCTTTCTGGTTTCCTCCTCATCTTGAGAAAGTTGAGGCCTCCCGTCCATGAAAGGGGGAATGTTCAAATGCGGTGACTGCGCCTTGCATTCGTCCTGAATAGTGAAGCCCCTGTCTGCTATAATGCTGCGCCCTTTGGAAAACTTGTCTAAAACAATGGAACAGTTAGTAAGAGCTTTTTCTGATATACGACCAAGCCGTATGAAATACGACGAAGCCGTTAGGGCTGCAGAATATGAGGCCTTTCGCAGTGTTGTGTTTCTTATACTGTGAAAATGTCTCACTTTGGACACAAAATGACGGCGGTGTCTCTATGTAAATATCCGTACAGTCCATTATTCTATCGACAGGGTTATAGCCCTTGGTGAGGAACGCCTGTGGACGGTGCTTGTCGTACACCTGCGGCGGCATCGATGTTGGCACCTGCGCCAAAGATAAGCAGAAGCTTGCACACTTTGGAAGTCTTCCCTGGTAAACAATTACAAAAAAGAACAGTCACAGGAATGAATTGATGTTTGTGGCCCTTGTGCACACCATTGCAATCCTTGATTTGCATAGTCTGTTTTGAGCCAGAAAGAGGGACCCTCAAGCTAAATTGATTGATTATTTTGGGATCAACTTGGCTTTTTCAACAGATGTCTCTTTTTGTAGAATGACCCTTCCATAGCTGTCAGTCTTGTCAGCCGTAGAAGAAACAACCGTATCCAAGTATGTACTTCAGCTTCGTAAGTGGCCTTCACCAGCTGATATGAGCCTAAATAATTGAAGAATTTTTATATTGTCAATGGTAATATTGTATAGGTGTCCTTTTAGAGGCACATTCAAAGCAACTGCAGTTTCGTATAATTTCTCTCGCAGTGAATGTCAATGTCGGGCGACAAAAAGATTACTATTCAACTACTCGAGCCACCTACTATATAATAACTCAAACATTGCGGAAGTACATTTGAATGTGATGACAGTGACCACAAGAGTCCGCTTGTTCACCATCACACTGCCCTTGTCATACTGCTGTCATCAAAATGTAGTCGTTATGCCAATGTTATCACAATATCCCCATCGAACCAGTGTTGCGCAAGGGATACTGTCCTGCACAGACAATTTCACAAATATGTGCAGCATTGTGGCTTTGGGGCCTCTTTGGTGAAGTACAAGGAGCATGGCATGGATGAATAATAAGTGTTGAAATGAACCAAGAACAGCAACGAAGCTGAAAGAGGTAGATACGCAATAAGATAGCACATACATTATTTGATATGGTCTCATAAAACTGTCCATGTAATATTCTCACAACACAAGTCATGGAATGGTCTCATGGACGAAGGTTTCAGAAGCTGGATGTCACACTAAATGCGAAAAGTATGCACATACCTGGCAGAGCCTGTTGTTCAGGAAGTCAAGCCAGGTTATCCAAATACGCGACAACATGCTCTCTGACACCCCAAACCTGCGTATTGAAAGCAATAGATTGAGTGCTGTCTCGTGTATCGTTTACCAATATGTTTGTAGGTAAGATAGGTATTTTACCTAACGGCAATGTCTGTACCGTCGATGCCCAATCGAAGGCGCATTAACACAGGATCAACTGCGTCTTCATATTAGGCACAAAGTTCCTGTATTCATTCGTTGTTTCCTTCATTTTTCAAATTGAAGACTGTTTACGTCTTCCTCGAGCAACTTCCGTGTCTTAAATCCAGTGTATATTTCAGCCTTTTTTCGTCTTGAACAATATTGTCATAATGCAACTCGCTTTTTTTGCTACGAGCCTCTTTGAGCTGACTACAGTTGCATGATAGCTCTGATTTCAGGCACCTCATCTTTTGTTGCAAACTCTTGCACGACTTCACGGCTTCCCCATGAGCTATCTTGCTGTCTTCCAGCTGCTGCCTGAGTGCCGAAATCGTGTTTGCTTCTTCCAGCTCCTCTTCGAGCTATTTAACCACCTCCTTCAGCCTGTTCACAAGTGCGTGTTCATTTCCTTTGTCATATGAATAGGAGTGGTCTGCAAGTAAGTCAACGTCTTCTCCAACACGTCTTCCTCTGGTGCTATCAAGGTTAGTGTCACAGTTCCCTTCAGCTGAGGCTCCAGGGGAATTTGGCATTTGCACTTTATCCACATGAGTAGGTTGTGAGGGCTACCACATGGGAAGAATAAAGAAATTAAGGACTACAGCTTTGAAACAGATGACAGGGTGAACTAAGGTGCTTATTAAAATGTTTACTTGTTAGCATCGCGTGCTCACTACAAGAATGTTTTATGTTTTCGCCACATAGCTTCTTTCGTATCAACGGATGCCTCTTGACAATCTTCTTGTGTTTGAGGGGGAAGATTGTAGGCACCCGAACTATGTACGACTTTCGGCCTCCTTCAAAATGCTCACCACACATTTTGTGGCCGGCGCTAGGGCCGAACTTCGAGAACCTTAATGAACTAAAATACACGCATTATAAACAAAAAAGACGCACAAATGGAGTGCGGATCATCATTTAGGACACAACAGTTACTTTGAATGATATATCATGCACCAGTGACAGCTTATCTTTACAGCTCGGTTAGAATGGCATACACACGTCAAAAGAGCACTGATTTGATGGAAAAAGATTACTTGATTGCCGTTTACACTGCTGCACATTGCAAGTCTTTTGCTGCAACAAATAGTAGGACTGCCAGAACTGCAACTGAATGAGGCCTGACAAAATTTCAGCACTGTCATAACACATTACTAATGAGACCCATAACAGATAACCACCATCAGCACTAGAGCGAGACAATCAGTCCTGCTGTGCAGAGGTGGCGAAAATAAGGGAGAATGGTGAAAAAAAGGGGGGCGGGCGGGAAGAGTGAATGAGAAAAAAGAAATGAAAACCTCCCAGCGCCGCCGTTTAGCGAAAGCAAAACTTCACACGGAAGATGTGCTGTCAATGCCGGACTTCCATGATCTGACGAGGCGGAAAGGAGATAAACATTCACCGAAAAAAAATTCATGATTCCGTGAGTGACGTGCGCGACTGCCGCTCGCTCTGTCCTGCCCGCGGCCTCGCAGCAGATGGCTCGACGCCGATATCGTCGATAGGCATTCACCACTTCAAAACTGCAGCGGTAAGGCAGGCGTAAGACGCTAGCTTTGTTATCTTTGATGCTGCTTTACCTCTTGCTCGAGTTATCACATATCGGAAGGAGCAGTGACACAACGGCGATCTCGTTGGCTTCGATGCCGTCACCGGCAGGGCTGAGCTATCGCCGTGCAATGGCGCGAGCTCGGAAGTGCAGTTAAGCTGGCCCTGTATCACGCGTGTCGTTCGCGCTGGACGCCCGACAGTCGTCATAACTTTTCGTAAGAAGTCATTTTAGGCTTCCTACATTTTAGCGATCAACACTTTGCAATGAAAACAAGCTGCCCGCAATGTATCGGCCCGGCAAGGGGATCGAACGAAAAGTGCGAAGTTTTGCGGTCGCTGATCGGCACGTCGGTAGTGTGGCAAGCCTTTTATGACGCGGTAGTGAACACTGCTAAAGTGTACCGCTAAACACACAAAATTCACAAACACTTTGAACAAGAAAGTGTGCCTTACTTGCCACTCTGTCCGACTCGGTTGATCTTCTGCACCCATTCCTGTAGGAGCTCCGGATACTTCTGGAACACGTGAAATCCGATGCCCCTGTGTTTCCGATGAAACATCTGAAATCCGATGCCCCGGCACGCAGCACGTGAATCCAACCATCGTGGTTCATTCAAATAACGCAACTAAAGCGGGTTATTGCAGCCCACCGATGCAGCAACTGCGTAGCTGAATACGCCGAGCGTTCACAGTATACGCCAGTTACGATCATGCATTGCGGCAGCGGTGGCGTAGGGAAACTCGCGGTGAGATCGGTCTGCTGATCCCGCGATTATACCAACCATAAGCCGAGGCGCCGCTTCTACGCCAAATCTTAAGGCGGAAAATGGCCTCTAATCAGCTCATTTTCATTCCGCCGGGACGGAACTCGACACATTAAGAGTCGGCACCAAATTGCCGGAACTGAAGCATTCCTTATCGTTCCACATAGACGACACAGCAGACACTGCCGTGTTTTATTAACCCAGTTTCTGTAGTCTTCAATCGTGTTACTTAGTGGAGTCCATTTATGTAGTTCAGCGTGTGACTGCAATTGGTTGATTGCTAGAAAAAATTAATAGAAACATTTTTAATACGAGTACACATGGGTGCATATTGATTAAGATTAGAAATTAGTACAGATGAGTACCAGTGAGTTCACATTGAGTATGCGTAGTCGGGAGTACAAAGTAAGTACGAGTACCTGTGACTACAGATCGATTACGAGTAAAAGCGAACACGGATAAGCTGAATACTCGTGAGCACGGATTAGGCACGAATACTCGTGAGTAATGATTGAGTTGGTGTGCTATTGAGTACAGAATGAGTACGATTTCGAGTGAGTGCCGGTTAGTTGAGTACGAGAGAGTACAAATTAAGTACAAGCACCCGCCCAGGCATCTGAATTCCAGTACAGGTGAGCAGGATTGTTAATTATTTTGTTATAATTAAGAACAAGTAGTTTTGGTTGCGGAATAGCTTTTTGAGTATTACGTTGAGTGAGTGTCGCGAAGGAAATAAATTTAATTGAGTTTGAGTGAGCGGTTTCTGTTTTGCCCACCTGTAATCAACGGTCTGTTCCGGAAAGGTTTGATTCCTTACGAACTACGGTGCGGGTTATTTCCCACAGAATGTTGTGGCTTCAGCAACGCCGCCTGGGCTTTTCTTGAACGTAGTGGCATGCCGATTGTACTGTTTTTAGTGCATCTCTGGGGTTTTCACTGTTGTTGTGGCCTCAGACACGAATTCAGTGACGAATTTCGGATGATTACAAATATTCCAATGAAAAGGCCTTACGATACGAAATTTGGTTGCACCGGAGGCTTTGCATATTTTGTATATTGGGTACGCACAAACATAGATCTTAGAAATTTCCTGTAAAACAAGAAAAAAGGGTTTTTAATCTTCTGCTATGCGCGTACACTTTGCCTTACGTTTGATTGTCGTGCTAAAAAAAATCCAAAAAAATACCGTAACAATTTTTGTTGTGAACAGAACCACCAATGAACTCACAAGAACGCTAAGAGACCTCAAATTATCGCTTATCAAGCGCGTAAAATTTACCGTGTCAATGAAGTTGTCGGTGTATACAGAAAGTATTTTTCCCTTAGGTAAATTTCACAATACGTAAAGCAATACCCATCGATAAACCTGGTGATCGCTCATCGCCACTTAATTATAGACCAGCATCGTTAACAAGCACCATTTGCAGACTTCTAAAACACGTTATTCACTTGGAGGTAATAGAAAGTTTTAGCATAGCGGGTAGTGTACGCTAGAGCTACGGCAGCGGCTTCCGAGACACGAGTGGGCAGGTGCGCATTCGTTTCTCGACGACGACGCCCATGCCTCGCCGAACCCACGGATTCCTTCCACTGAGGGGCGACCTCTTTGCCCTCCCCGCGGCGCATGCATGCGGAGTCAGGTCCCACTAACCCGCCGCAGTAGAGTTCCCGTAGGCTGGCCGCTATGCTATAAATTTGTAATACTACTCTGAGGAGCATAATATTATTTTTAAGTACAAGAACGGCTTTCGAAAGTGCTACTCATGCGACACTCAACTGGCAGGATAAACTAATGAGTTGCATTTTCCCGTTACCACTGTATCCAAACGAACACGATTTTTCTTCATTTTTTGAAGCATTTAACTGGGTGTTTCCTTCTCCTCCTCTTCCTCCTATTGTAATTGTAATATTGTAATTGTAATATTATTGTAATAATATTGTAATTATTATTATCGCCATCATAATAATCATAATAATCATCATCATCATCATAATCAGCCAACTCAGGTCCACTGCAGGGTGAGGGCCTCTCCCACTGACCTCTAACTGCTCCTGTCCTGCGCTGCTCCAGTCCACCGTTTACCCCCGAATTTCCTTTTTTTATTCGTCCAACGGATTACTGACCTTCCCCTTCTTCTAGACCCATTCCTTGGTATCCACCCTGCTACTCTAATTGTCCAGCGGTTTTCGTACGGTCTCACTAAACGGCGAGCTCAAATCCATTTCTTTTTCTTTATTCCAGCTATGATATCTTCGATATCTTCTACTCTAGTTTGTTCCCTAATCCAGGTAGCTCGTTTTCTGTCCCAGAGTGTTACTCCTAACATTATTTGTTCCATGGCCCGTTGACCTGACTTACGTTTCCTTTCTAGTTGTTTAGTAAGGTGACAAGTTTAAGCTCCACACGTCATAACCGGCGGTCCGCACTATTTCTAGATTTATCTTTTGAGTGGCAGAGGCAGCATACTTTTCATTATTTGGTAGTGCTTGCCAAGCGCGCCCTAATGCATGCCTATTCTGCGTCGGATTTCTACCTCGTGGTTGGGGCCAGCACGAACCATCCGTCCGAGGTAGTTACATTCTTTTACATCTTGTAGCATTTTGTTTAATATGCTGCAGATGACGTTTTTGGCATGATTATTTCTCATTATATTTATTCATATTTTGTCTTAGCCCCACGGTCGTGCTTTCTGATTGTAGTTATTCCAGCATTGTTTGCAGCTGTTCACATTTTAACTTACCCCAATACTATGTCGTCCGCGAAGTCCAAATGGCTCAAGTATTGCTCTGGTTTATATTTATTCCCATGTTTTACCAGTCAAGCTTTCTAAGCCCCCCTCGAGACATGCCATGAATAGTTTTTGAGACATGGTGTCTTCCTGTCTTACTCCCTTTCGGATCTGGAATTTGTCGCTTTGCTCGTGGAGGGATGTCCTGCCCGTGTTTTCCTTATGTATGTGTTCTAGAAGTGTTATGTAGGTCTCCTCAATACCCTGGTCTTTTAGTGCTTCTAGCACGGCTGCGGTGAATCCGGAATCAAACCCTTTTAAATAGCCTATAAATTTAAATAGTCCATAAATATATTTAAATAGTCTATAAACGCACCCTGCTGGCTGGGTTGTTAGAAATCGAGGCTGTCAGCTGTGCGGGTAAACATAATTTAGGTAAGAAGCTTGTAAGCAACCGAGAATATGCTGATGGTTCTGTAAAGCTTGAGGTCCATGGGATCTGTGTTTTTGTCAATAAGAATATTGTTACACGAGGACTACAGAAAGGGCACACAGACAGCGACCTGTCGGTGTGCCCTTTCTGTAGTCCTGTTTCCCGCGCTGTTTTATAACACAGTTTGTGTACCAACTAGCCCACCTTCAATCCGTGTTGCAGTCAATTTCTTCTACATCGGGCTTCTGTTCCGTTTCCCTTCTGCTTCATCTCCAAGATTCTTCAATGTGGGAATAATGTTGGCGTTTTTCCAGGCTACGGGTACTTTTTCAGCCTTCAAGCATTCCAAAAATATTATATCAAGCTTTTTCCGTGCAATATCGCCTCCCTCCGACAAAAGAGCCATGGTTATGCCATCGTCACCTGCAGCTTTTCCGGTTTTCATGCTTTTGAGAGCCTTTACTACCTTCTCTATAGTCACTAGTGGGACATCGCAAGTTGAGCTTGTACTATCAGTAGTTTCGCCTGATGTAACGTCGTGGGCGCACAGCCTGGCGCAGAGTCATTCTGCTACGTTTAATATCTAGTCTAAGTTGTGCGTTATGTTACCCTGCTCGTATCTGAGTGTCTACATCATGGCTTTGCCGATGGTTAGCTTTGTCTTAGTTGCTTTCGAGCTCCTCCTATTTGCAGCGTTTTATTGATCACTGCCATGCTATATGAACGAATTTCGTCTGTTTTACTTCTGTTAATACGTTTTGGCAGCTCGGCTAATTCGATCCCATCTGCACTACTTGACGCTTTCATGTCCTTACGTTTGGCATTAGTTCCTTCGTTTTCTTAGTTAGTATTTCAGTTTGTTCCCAACATGTTGCTTCTCCTACAGCTGCTGCTTATTCACTGTTTGCGATGTTCGGTTGTCATTTCGCCTGTCTACACTGACCTCAGTCTGCTCGTTTAGAAGCGCGGATTTGTTTTGAAGAGTTATTTGAAACTCGTGCGATCTGGCTCTGCCTAAGTCCATGCGGGATTTCTTAATTTTGGCGAGTTTACTCCTTGCTGTTTTTTTTTATTTAATCATTTAACCATCCTGTGATCGCTGCTTCGAAACATATTTAGCACCTATACGTCATGCAAAATACGTGAGTTGGCACTTAAGGTGAAGTAAATTTCGTTTTTTTGTTCTACCATCCGGGCTTTTCCATGTCCATTTCTAATTCTTTACAAAAGCCATCTCCAGTCTAAAAAGTCATTGAATGTCCAAAAAACTCATTGAAAAAGTCAAAAGAAAGTGTGTTCATCAACCTCTGTTTTTTTCTTTAGGCAAATCCCAACAGTATATCTCCTCGACTGTTGCGATTTTCTAGTCCGAAGTTTCCCACTTACCTTTCTGCCATTTCTTACCGACTTTGGCGTTGAAGTCTCCCACCACAATCGTGAGCTGTCATGTTGCCTTCTTTATTGCTGATTCGACATCCTTGTACAAGCTGTTTACAGCTTCATCTTCATATCTGCTTGTTGGCGCAAAGGCCTGTACTATGTTAAACCTGTATGGCTTGTTTAGCTTGATCACAACAGCCGTAACTGTCTCGCTAATACTGAAAAACCCCACCACGTTTCCTGCTCTTTCTCTCTGGATTCGAAATTAGCCGCCTTGTTGTTTCTTCACTTGGGTACGCTGTAGCGCAGAATATGCCCGCTAGTGAGCTTCATGAAGCATTGTCATGTCCTTCTAACTTCGCTTAAACCTATAATAACCCACATAATGACCTAGAGCCCCTCTTGTAGTACAGATAAGATTCTCTCGCTAGTCAGGGTGCGTGCGTTGAACGTGGCCAGGGTCAAGTTCTAAAGGCAGCCTGTCCCGACCCAGAGATTGTTAGCACCCTCTGGTGCATCACTGTTCTGACCGCCGCCTGCCGCCTGCTCTTTACGACCCTCTTTGTATTCACTGCCGAGCCCAAGGAACACTTTACCATACTGTCTGGGAATGCCAACAAAACACTGATCATTCCGCTCATCTCACACCCCTCACGCGAGCATTGAGAGACTGCACTGGACAGCTGTTGTCTTAAACAAGAGAGTTGACGATTCAGGACACCCAGCTGAGTATCCGCTGACTCGACCATACCTAAATACGGCAGAAGGGTAGCACACCATCCGCCATGCTTGTCTCTGTGCAAATCCAATACGGCATGTGATGCCGTGACGAATTTTTTGTGGTGGATTTGACTACGACTTCCCTACATTACAGTGACTCTTGGCATTCCCCGAACCGCCTGAGATTTAAAGCTGTGAATGCATAGAGATATTGAATGTGACTTCCTCGTTATAAATAATGAAATAAGATGGTGGCTGTGAGATTGCATAATATACCCGGAAAGAAGATCACAAGAAAGAAAAGAAGGCCACAACAAAATGGAAGCCAGTCCATAAGATTTTATTGGACTCCCAAGTTGTAAACACCACTTGCTTGCGCACTCAACCCGTAATTACAGTATTTATTTATAACATTAACATTTGCATTCTACTTTCGACATCACCGCCGGCGAGTACCGGAAAGCGGAGGGTTTCTTTGCTAAACGAATCAAGCTAACCATCAAAAAGGTTTCAGTGTTACCGCCGCTCGGCACCTGCACACATGCTAGAACTAGGTATTTCTGCCCATTACGCCTTTATGCAGCCGGCGCGCTCTACGCCATGCAAGAGCAAGACACAAAACAGGGGTTGCTCTTCTACAATATAGTGCAACCTGACGACTCCGACTCATCCCAGCTGCACTGCTTTCTCACTTCTTCCTTGGCTTCTAATGCCTGGTTTACTTTGCGTGTAAGCTCCATTATCACCTGGTTGTTCATTTTCTGTGTATTCTCCATCCACTCCTGCGTCTTAGATGCCATCTCCTGGTGCCGCTGTTCTATGGCGACAATCCTTCCACCCATCTTGCCCAAAAGATCCCGTTGGAGCTCAATTTGGCACGTAAGCTTATCGTTCATGTTTTTCATTGAGGTCATAATGTTGTCGGTAACTCTTTCTAAGGCACCTTCTATGCGTTCCTGCAGTTTATCCATCATTGCCCTGTTCTTCTTTCCCTCCGACACCTGAACGTTCAGGAACATCTGGAACCTATTAGAGAACCAAACACAACAAAATAAGAGCCTTAAGACTCGTGATAACTTACTTTCCAGAATACTGTCGAGGAAACATTTGCCTTGTTTTGGTGCAATCCAGCTGAACAATATGCATGAATTGTGGGTGGACGAGCAATAAAACATGACTCCGAAGCAAAGTTATTTTAGTGGCAACGAGATGTAACACTGGCATGCAAGTTCGTATTTCTGGTCTTAGGACAACGGGATAAGGCGTGAGTTCGCTCACACCCGTCATGGTGACTGACATCATAACGCATTGTGAAACGAAACGAAAGAATGAAAGGAGAGGATGCAAGTTTGTTACCGGTTAGGTTCACTGTTTTTCTGACTGGAGGCGAAAACCAAAAACGCTTGTTAGCGGTGATTTTGGCGCACTTTAAGGCCCTAATGCGATACAAATCTGTAGGCCTTTGTTGTCGGGCGCGCAACATCCCAGGTGGGTGTCGGCGAGTAAAACCTCTATAAATTGAGTTTGTATAACTAAATGAACTGCCCACGATTCCTCTAGCAAGTGATATAGTGTATCCTGCAGAGTCGAAGAAATTTTTTTGCCGAGAGCCCTGCGTTAAATTTTAGGTCCTTTCTCGAACGCGTTTGAATACGTTCCGTTACCAGTAGTGTTTGCAAAGCACTGTAAAGCGGTCTGACAGCTTGAAAACAAGCCAACGCGGAGTGTTTAATGGGTTACACGAGACTTTTATTGAAACTGTCATCTCCGCTTCCCTCACCTCCTAATAACCTCACATGTCCTGAGACCGATTTCTAAATTAAGTCGTTCATACAGTCATTAGCGAAAATTTTGAACCACATACCTAATTTATCCTTATAAAAAAGTTCGCATATTTTGGGCAGCGCAGGGATTCTCGGCGCTAGCATGACAGGCGTGCGTGACGCTCGCCAGTGTATTGGTAGGGGAGCCGACACAGCCGAACAAGGCAAGAGCGTAGAGTAATGTGATAGCCAAGGCTCCAAGGGCGGCTGCTAGAAAAACATTGCCGAGTTCAAGGAATTTTTTGTTGCGTGAGCAATGCAAGATACATGGCGGCCAAGTTTTTGCATCGATACGTGTACATAACAAGCGACACCTGTGCACCCGTCAGCAGGGCAGGTGACAAAACAACACACAACGACATAAAATAAAAAGAGCATGAAAAAAGCTGCCTTTGAGCGTGGAAAGAGGTACCTTCGCCAGGCTGGTGACGCTGCCACAACTAGAAGCGCAACTCGCCACGTGCCTTCGCGGAAGCGTAGCTTCTTTAGCACGGTGTCTGTGTGGGCCTCGTGACTTCCAGAACGCTTTTAGGCGTTGTACACTCATACCCAGAATAAGAGTAGGGCAGCGGAAAAGGGAAAAACTGGAAGTACGACTGCGGAATACTGATGCTGGTTACCAACAAAAGAGGAAGAGGGACACTTTTATTAGAAGGGAATGCTCTGCGCCCACTTGGAGAGAGGGGTGGTTGGGAGGGAGTGTGCCTGTATTAAGGTATGAACCACAAGCTAGTATATGTCACCGAGTGTGTGGCATCCGCTTCCACGTAGCATGATTTCATGCTTTCGCCGTATCTATTTAAGCTGCAGGCTGTACAATGATATGGTTCTCGCACAGAACATGGGATGGGTGGGTGGGCTATGTAAGCCTGGGCAGCAGGCTAGGTGGTGGTTGTGGTTTGCGAAAGGAAAAGGAAAGGAAATGCACTGGGGATATTTTGAGCTCGGGCGCAAGGACTCCCCTACATGTGCGGAGTGTTCCGAACTAGAGAAGCTGGAGCACCTACTCTGCTTCTGCCCCCACCACGCAGAGGCCGAGAGCAGAGCTCCACCGAGCGCTCCAGCGTCGAGGCCTTCCCAGCGCCTGAATGGAGGACCTTTTGTTCCCGAAGGAGCCTGCTGCAATCCCAACGGGAAGTCTTCGCCTATCTTCTCCGTTACCTGGAGACGACCGGCCTCACGCAGCGGCTGTAGCCCGGAGTGCAGTGATTGACTGATGTGCCCGGACTGAGAGCTTTCTAAGACTGACAGCTCTCTTTATACCTTTCTCTCTCTCTACTTTATTCTATCACTCCCCCTCTACTTCCCTTCCCCTGCACTGGTTTGTATTCAGGATTGAATCTCTTTATTGCTCGGGCAAGGCCACAATTCATCGAGAATTGGTATAGGAATGTGAAGGTAAAGGTATCAACATCCTTGAGGCTTATGGCAACTGAGGAGTCTTTTAGAGGCGTGTGAATGTGCAATGTATAGCTTGTTAATTAGGGACAGATACAAATAGCGTGGGGAGATCACCTTTGGTGGTATTGAAATAGTGAGGGCATTGAAATAGTGAGGCTCTATGATGAACCCATTGGCAAATCGGGGATGCTCAGAAAGAGGTGCAAGGAAGCCGGATGAGGTAAGATTTCCGAGGCGAGTTTTTCTGCCGTTTTTGAATCTCATTATTTAAATCACTGGCGACGAAGATCTCGTGGCAGGCACGGTGGACACAAGAGAAGCAGCGGAGAATTGTAGCCTCAAACTCTCCTGTGTATCCACTGGAGCTGCCTCAATCCCATCTGAAGACTATCCGTGGCTGCGCTAAAAGGCCATTCGAATGTCAGTATTGTTGCGACTGCAGGAGGGTATCAGATGAAGGATTTTTTGGGGGACATCCTACTTTGTGTTCCTGTCAACGCATCGACATTTTATTCTGGGCGCTATATCCTGCCACAGTTTATTTAAAATGAAATTTGTGGTTATCAATGCAATTACGAACTCGATTAGACGAATATTAGTATATGATGACAGGCAAATGGTGAGTTTCGTGTTCAGAGAACTAAAGGTATAACTACACCTAACTTTACTTTGGCGGTAATAATGTGCGTGTATTTGGCTGCAGTCCTATGAGACCTAGCTATGGAACTAAACATTTTGTTCTACTTTTTCTCTACGCGGGAAATGTGTAAAGACACGAGACAATCCAAGGAGAGCGTTATTAATAATCACACTGGTCTTACATCTGAGCCATCTGATTTTGGTCTCCCGCCGTGGATTGCACCAACGTCCGAGAATCATCAGCGCCGTCACTGCAAACAAGAAAATTTCAAGTCAAAAATCGCCTCGATGAAGCACGAGGTATGCGCCCAATACATTTTATCTAACTGACGTTTATCAGCTGCCTAACAAATTTGAAATCACTCCTAGCGCTGTCTGTGAATGTTTTCAAGTATCCAAAACACTACCTCAAGAATAGGCACTTTGATAGATCAAAAAGAAAGCGTTGCCATGAAATGTTCTCCCGTATTTCCAATGGAGGTTCCAGGATTGCAATCAACATAAAGATGTTCTATCAGCGAAGTGCTGCGGTTGTCGTTAGTACCCTGGTTATTTTGTGAACAGCGGGGGCCCTGTCGCATTTCTTAGGGCTTATCTTCACCTTGACAATAATAAATTTGGCACGCGTAGAAAACCGTCGGGGCTAGAAGGCCTGTGCCCAGGAAGCGATTTGTCTAAAATTAGTGAACGCCTAGCGAACCGTATGTGAGATGTGGTGGACAAAAGAGAGAAGTATTTTTTTTCTGGAAGCAGTGCGACTCACCGCTTACTCAGCTTTACCAAAGAAGAGATAATGAGATAGCTGGTTACGACACGTAAATGACAAGCCGTTGGCACTCATACGAAACCACCACTTTTGCGGATTATCGATGCGCACAAAAAAAAGGCTACGAAGTTCAGTCTGAGTTCGGAATTTATAACTGTCGGGCGTTGCCGAGATCAGCGGGGAATCAAGAAAGCTTGAAGCTTGAGCCAAGGCGGGGGAAGCTTCAGCCAAGAAAATCATAATTCTGGCTCTCTTTTTTTACTTTTATATAGGTAATATTTAGTAGTAAAATATTTCTGGTACGTTATTTTCCCACATTTTACTGATGCTAAGCTCGCTCATTCCTGCTGGTGACTACCCACCTTGGTAATTTGCACTGGGAAATTTACTGCTGGTCGTCGCAAGAACAAGCTTTGACAAGAATTAGCTTGAGTTTGATGTTTGCAAAGCAATGGAGGGCATTTCTTTAAGTAAATGCATTTCACCGCGAGCAAATGTTAGTTTACTAAAACTCACGCACTCTCGAGGCCTTCGCAACATCAAGTTAGGGAAGATTCCTCACCTCTGACGAGCGTAGCCCGTAGACTTGTGGTCTCTTCGATCATGTGGGGCCGGTTTAGAATGACAGTTGTTTGCACCTGAGGAAGTGAATAGATTACGAAATGCACAGGTTCTTTTTGTTTCATACTTTCATTTCTGACTTTTTCAATCTCAATGACGTGATATTACCATAAAACAAAGCACAATGGCGGCTTCATGATATTTCAACAAATATAGGAGGGTGAATATTTTCTAACCTAAACAGAAGTAATGATAAAGAACGACACGTGCAAACGCTTGGACCAGTTTAGGGTGATGTTGGAGTTGTTTCAATTCATACTGAGGCAACCGTAAAGAAGTCAAAATAACCCCACAGCGTCCTTTTTGCTTCTATAACAATATCATAGGACGAAACCGAAAGAAAAATCCCTTCGTCATAGCTTTTAAAGTCAGCGTAGACGAGTCCAATTACAAGTATGTTATGTGAGGTACTAGCGGGCCATGCTCATTTTTTTGCTTTTGTAAAGGAAACCCTCCATATATGCAAAGGGAACTTGCGCTACCCTTGTTTGCCAATTCGTGGGGTCACGCGTAATGTTGAAGCAAACTTCGCCGCATTTGAGCTTCGTGAATGGAAAGTAGAATTATTTGACTTGTTTAATTATTTAGACCGGCTCGTACGCTGCCCCCAATAATAATTCGACAAGCAAGACCTCTTCTTTACACAATTCTAGCTTCTAAGCTTTTCCCCATAAACAACAACTGTTGCTAAGTTAAATAATGAAGTCTGCATAAGAGCGCTTCAGAGCAAGCAGCAAGAGACGACACAAGGGCAGCCATTTTTTTCTGTTTGTGCTCTCTGTAGGCTTGTTCAACTGATTTGCATGTTCAGTTATTAATGAGCCAACAGGTCCAGATTTCCACGTCGCTAATTTAACCAGCAAGAAAGTCGGCACAGTTGTTTCAAGTACATTCCTATTCTTCCGCTGAGAAAGGCAGTTTGTGAGGGTAGAAACAGGTGCCTCCCCGCCCGATTGAGGTGAAGGTGGAATGTTATTTTGAGACGGGATCCTTGTAGCCGAGCACATGTTATAACGTTTTCAGCACTAAAATTTTGCACACCCGTCCCTTTTCTCTCAGGGGATGAGGCGTTGGCTGCTGAACCCAATAACTCGGGTTCGATCCTGCCCTTGGTGCGGTCTTCCTTGTGGCGGCGGGAGACTAAAGCAGTGCGGGCCGGTAATTCGACGCTCGTTAAAGAGCCGGTAGGGGTAAAAAATATTTCGTTGTCCTCCGCGACGACGTGTCTCATGAACAAGGGCCCCGTATACATGTAACTGACGAGAAAGGCATAAGTGTAGATTAACGGTTTTTCCGTCTCAATCCATTTATATCGAAGCGGACGGGTTCAGTCGAAAGGCCTCCGGGTTGAGTCCGTCCGGCACACTGACAGGGCTGCATTGACTCCTTCGTAAAGTTGTATCGACAAGCTGTGAGGAACTGCGTACGACCCTTTTGTGAACTCTTTCGATCCGATCCTGCTCACGCTATTACCCTTCCAACTCACGGGGGGTGAAAGAGCCATCACGGTGCTGCCGGAAATACGGGCGCAGCGAGCGGAACAAGTAACGTAGGTGCGCTCAGCCGAATGGCCCTGCAGCAGAGCCCTCCTGCGATCTCCTCTCACCTGTATTATGTGCACGGAAGAAATAATACTTTCCTAAATGATTTCGCAACGGAAACCTTAATTCCCCATTATTCAAAAAATGTCGCTGCTGTTGTAGTTTTCCTGCCAATAACATGTCCACATATGCCAAAAATAAACAAAGAACATGTGTGATCCCATCGGATTTGACCCCGGTTCCGTTAATTACAAGCCCGATGCGTTGCCCCTGGGGCGCCACTGCACGTAGCTAGCAGCACGACAAAACTTGTTTTCGTTATTACTTCTATCTTCGGGCTTAAAAGGTATAGCGGAAAGGACACAGGACACAGGACACGAGAAGGAGAAACACGTATATGCCGCGGGACTATAAAGTGGACTATGCCTGAAAAAAACAATACATTTATGGGTGCTTCCCCCGCACGCGCACACTTTAGCCAAGGTGAAGAAATGAACTTAGGTAGATAACAACTGATACTCATTATCCGCTAATTAAAAATGCCCCGAGCAGGTCGCGCAGACGTGTTGGTTTTTCCATATCTACAGTGCTGGCTAGGTGAAACTTGGGAATACAATTCTGGCAGTTGCTAATGCCCCAAGCTAAATTACCATCTGTGCCTGATCCCAACGCTGTCCGGTGCTGCCTGAGCCGGTCATTACAGTATCCACCCATTTGTCCGATATATACCTTTCCGCAGGACAATGGGATTGAATAGACCGCACACAGAGCCCACGTAGTGAACGTTTTTTGGTGGCTTGTTCGATGGATTTTCCGCTTGGCATTAGTGATCTGAGAACACGAACCATAATCCGAAAACCTAAAAGGGACTCTACTGGACTCTTTTTAAAGTTCACATTCTTCCGAATGTTCTTTCAGTGCTTTAGAATCGGACTAAAAGTGAAAGTTTTCACCAAGAACATTCTTGAAATCTATGAGTAAATCAAGCAGTCTTAGCAGTGATGAAAAATACAACAGCGCCTCACTTACTTGGTTTTGTAAAGTGCTCCAAGATGATTCTCGCAGGTTCATCTCCAATCAGTTGCTCAAGGTCCTCTTCGTCGATGAACTCTACACATTCTTCAGAAGTGATTCCGCGAAACTTCAAGTGGCCAAAGAGTGCTTCTAACTTTTCTTCGCTTCTGTCTGACCAAAAGTCCTGAATTGTCGCAATCACGAATTCAATCGTCCCGGCCGCGGCGGCCGCTTTTCTGATGGAGGCGAAAAGCAAAAACGCCCGTGTGTACGAGATTTCGGCGCACGATAAAGATCTCCAGGTGGTCAAAATAATCCGGAGCCCTCCACTACGGCAGCGCCTCATCGCCTGCGTTGCGTCGGCGCGTTAAAACCCCACAATCAATCAATTCAATCGTCTCTGGCTTGAAGCCACTGCCTGGGAAACCTGCATTCGCTGAAATGTCATGGGCGTAGAAAGAGACAGAAAGTTTGTATCCGTAATTCTATTCGGCGTGACAGTGAAAAAGTGCGCATAAAATTAGGTGCCTTTTGTTAGCCCCAACCATCTTCACCTTTCTTCAAGTTTGTACTGCGCAAGATTGGGAAGGAAAACACGCAGAAATTGCTTACAAGCGTACATAACGATGACCCTTTCTTAAACAACGAATTTGATACGAGAGCAGAAATACTACACATTTTTGATCAAGCGTATGATATAGATCTCAGCAATGGCGATGGTTGTAGTCCCTGAGCCCCTGGTCGCAACCACGAAACTCGACGCCGTACTATCTCGAGGCAAGCTATTTTTGTTCTTCATCAATTAGCATACCTCAAAACATTTCGTAAATTAGACACAACGATAGCATAGGTGGCAAGTTCGCCGACGCGTAACATTTGCATTTTTTGTGGGAGCGGACCACAAGGGTGCCACAAAGTACGAAAACGGAGCTATTATTAACGTGAACAGATTTGCTACTTATGAGGGTAAATTCCAGGCACCCCACACAAAATTCACACTCCAGAAAAAGACAGTGGCAATGGTTTCAATAGTGAATAAACCTTTATGGTCCGAGTGCATTGTACCAACTCACACGCTGCGTTCGCATAACGGCTAAGGCGTTGTGCTACTGAGCCCAACAACGCCAGTTTGATTCCGCCACGGTGGCTGCTTTTCTGATGGAGCCGAAAAGCGAAAACGCCCGTGTGTCCCTATTTTTGCGCAGTTAAATATCCTCAGGTGGTCCAAATTATTCCCTATAGACCTTCACAAGATCACGCCTCCATCACGAAGCCCCGGTGGAGCTTCGGCGCCTTAATGAGTGGGAATGGAAGCGGCACTGCTGTACCCATGGCTGACATCCGTTGCCTTCGTCTTGTTCAGGTTCTGGCGTGCTTTGTTTCCTGCATGCGCGGGAGCACAGAAGCTGCATATTCGCCGTTCGCTATATCGGGGGAGGCGGAAAGCAGCGACAGCATCTACCGGAGCGCGCATGCTGAATGCGTGGTCATCAGTCGCTTTCAAGTTTCATCAAGAGCCACATCGTTTGAAGCAGCACCATCGCAGCAGGATATAAGAAGCCCCCTTGTCTGGCGACACTTCAGTGGGCATGGGAGCGGCACTACGGTACCTATGGCTGACATCTGTTGCCTTCGCCTTATTCAGGTCTGTAGCACTACCTCGTTACATCCGAAGCGTTGTAGCAATCGTAGTTAAGTGCTTCTCCCATGCCCAAGTGTTGTGTGTGTTGTCATCAAAGAATGCACTGATGTACTTGGCCTACAACTACTTTCTTGCCGTGACATTAAAAGCAACCCTGGTCCCAACAAAAAGCATGCCGAAGTACAAACTTCAGACCCAGATTCAGACTGGCGTAACGAAATTCTTCAACACTTGCGCGACCTAAAACAACAGTCAAGTGTCCTCGCGCGAGGGCAGGATAATCTTTTAGAGGTCGTCAACGAAACTAAGACCGCACAGCAATCCCTTGCATCAAAAATCGTGGCCATTGATGACAGGTTGTCAAAAAATGACGCTAGGTCTGCCGACATTGACAATATTAAAACAGGTTTGCAAACGGTCCAAGAATCTCGTGGGGCATTTACCGAGCAAAACGCTGACCTCCCATGTGCAGCTTTCCCGCTCATGGCAGTCCTTTCAACAGTGATTACTCTGCAATTTTTTAGCTAAATGAAATGTTCTTTTGCACAGCTAATATTTGGGCTTTGTGCACAGTTTCAAGTCGCGCACGTTGTGCGACTGGGTTCCTGAGTCATGGGAACTATCCCATAGAAATGTAGGGGGAGTTGGATTTGACAGCGAATTACACAAAACAATATTCAGAAACCTGAAATGTTCTTTTCGCGTTTTAATCTTCACGGTGACTTCTAGCTTTATGCCAAATGTCATTTTCCTAAAGTGGTTTTTCTAGGTTCCCGAGAGGTTTAATTTTGAGCGAGAAAGCTGGGTATGATACTAGGTTAGACGATTTCGAAGACCGTTCTCGCCATGAAAATGTAATTTTTCATGGTGTTTCTGACGAAACGGAATCAGGGGAGGAAACTGAAAAGAAAATTGTTGATATAATAAACCAAAACATTAATTTTAGACTTCCTTGCGAAGCAGTTGAGCATGCACATCATCTGAGTGGTCCCTACCAAGAACAAAAGTGCCGGCAGATTATAGTTACATTTTTAAGCTTCAAAACTAAAGACAAAGTCTTTGCAAAGCGTTCAAAGCTTAAAGACTGTAACATAACGGTCTCCGAGGATTTCTCGCCGGCCACTCGGCTCGCGCGCTAAAAGTTGGTGGAATTCGGCAAAGCGCTTCCTAATTCACTGGCTTTCAAACTTCGACACGACAAGCTAGTTGTGAACAAAAAAACATTGACCTATGACCGCTCAGCCGACACGGTTCACGAAATCGCACGCCAAAATACTCCAACTTGTCCTGATAGCGGTAAAAAGGGCTTTCAAGGGCCTGCTTCTAATACTCGTGCACGTTCGAGTCACCTTTCTCTTTCATGCAATCCGTCATCAAGTTCCGCCACTTAACAAGTAGCAAGGGGTAGTGATGCACGCGATTCTTTTTCCCGGTCAGTATCGTTTATTTTTTCTAACATCAGAAGTGTGATGAATAAAACCGATGAACTCGGCTCTATTACATATTCCTGCGATTACAAGTGGAAACTTGGCTAACCGCAAAAGTGCGCAGTAACAAAATTTTCATGGAAGATAAAACTTATGATGTATATCAATGTGATAGAGAAGGCAGACGCGGAGGCAGAACACTCGTAGCTGTACCTCGGAACATACCGTCATTTCGTATCAATGTGTCCTCGCAGTTAGAAACAGCACGGGTGTGCATTACCCTCAAATCTACAAAGTGAATTTTTGGTAGCGTAGTTATTGCAAACACCGTGTCAGAACATCATTACTTTTTTTAGGCATTTTAGATAATAGATATTTTTTCTATTGTGTTATGGGTTTGTAGCTATTTGATATAAATTCACTATGAAGCGTGTTTATGGCTACAGCTGAAAACACTGTGGCAATATTAGTCCTATCATTGGACTAAGTCGCTCATGCGAACATAAAATGTCCAGACAGAGCTAGCGAGAAAACCCCCTTCAACAAGTTTGTAAACTGTCCTACGTGCGTAGAGCAGGTATTTCAAGTATGGCGAGATCACCAAATCAAAGTACGGGGCACGCTCGTTAGATATGGTGTCAAAAATATCAGATTCATAAAATTTAGAACAACTTCATTAGAGCAGCGTTAACACGGGCACGCACTTGCATCATTTACAATAACCGGCAAAGTGGTCTCCTGCTTTTGGGCTCTCCTTAGGACTGCCAGATGTGTTAGGCAGCATTTTCGGCACAACATAGGGTGCTGTTAAGATCGGCAATGTTTCGTGGCGGTAATGTGGCGGCACTCAGTAGCTGTGTATCGGCACTCAGTAGCTGTGTATCAAGGAAAACACAGGATAGACATACCACTCACCAGCTACTCGCAGGACTAACATAATGACGCATCACGGCCTTCACACAAAACTGCGTGCGAACAATGCTGTGCACCTTCCCTCTGTCATGTAGGCTATTTTCTGGCATTCTAGGCATGCCTGCAAGGACACCGCTAAATTTGCAAGAGCACAACGCTGACTTAAGTGACCAAGTTTCTAGATTAACAACAAATGTTCACGAAACGATTACTATGCCACGTACGGCGCCCCTGAGGTCCGAACAAAATGTACTAATCACGGGAGTTGTTCCTGTCGGGTTGCAGCTCTTGAATTCTACGTGGAAAAAGTCCACTTACTTTAGGTATCCACCTCTAAGAAGTCATTCCCGAAGACACGAAACATCGATGCAGCAAGAGAATTGAAATGTTGTTTTAACTTTTAATATTTTTTATAAATAAACCATCACTTGATAAGGGCAAGTGCAGAGGGTAGTATAAAGCACCACAGCTTTGAAATAAAACAATGCTGTAAGCTATCCTCAAGGCCTGTTTAATAGTGTGAGTCGGCTTAAGATGCTCTATAAACAATATTCTACCTGTCCTCACAAAAATACGAATAATCATTCCCAGTGAAAACGAAGAAGACACTCTACACGAGGTGCGCGAAATGTGATGACGGAATACTATGTGCGAATAATTTTAAGGTGAACCTGATAATTCCCAGAACAAGTTTAATTTTGTACAGCTAGACACAGTTTTCCTTGGAACATGACATGGCTTTAACTTACGCTTGACAATCAGCTTTGCAGCTTCGAATGGAAGCGTTTCTTCGTTTACAGATTCTGAATAACAATAAAAACAGTATTTTTGTTGCAAAGTAATCAGTCTTCTTAAAGAACCCTTCGCGAGGCCTACTTTTTAAAATTTCAAGGGTATTTATGACATACACAAAAATTGGGTATTTAAAACTGGTAGACTGGTTACCGTACTTAGACAATTCAGCTGTGCACATAGGGCTGTTTATAGCTAACGAGCGCTCATTAAAGCTTCGTTAACGTCTCGTTTTCTTACACTTACTGGAAACCACTTCATACCTGTTTTCGCTGCTGCGTTCTTATACTTAATACCAGTGCCTAATTACAATGCGCCAGCCGTTTCCGAATCCGCAGCGTTCATTAGGTGTTTTATTTTTCTCATTGTCGACACAGTCCTTTGTCAGATGGGGTCCTCTGAGGGAGTCTCAGCGGTCATTGCAGTTGGCCCTCTGAGACTGGCCCGCTTATCATGAATTTAAGTTTTATATATTAGGAACACAATTTAAAAGGAACGAATTTCATAGGAATAACACGCGCACCTGGATATACAACACTAGGTCGAAGAAATGGCTCCTGTGGTACGATTTCAAACAATCAAAATATTTAAAAAGGACATTGGAGTCTCCTGCTTGGCACAGGCTAACAGGAAAACATACAACCATCTCACGGAAGAAAGCCACGCCCTTCAGATTTCTAGGGTAAATGATCTGGGTATATAAACAGCCTGCAGGCATCGGCTAGCGAAAAGATGTTCAAGTCTATCACAAGAGGAAGGAGAAACAATGAACGGAAAAGAACAGAAAAAAATTTTAAACATCTTTCCGTAGTATGCGAAGCAGCCATAGGGTCGACTCAAGTTCCAATTAGTTTTCAGTTCGATCGTGGCGTTGCGGGAGGAGAATGAGGGGAGCGGAGCGTGCGCTTATACCGCGGAGCTACAGTTGCGCCCCCAGCGGAGTATGCAGCGGCTACCGTCGCGGCTCTAAGCCTAAGCTGCTTCGCATTATCGCGTGCGGTGGCTCGCTATCGTCGCCACCAGTAGCCACCCCGCCGCGGTGGCTCAGTGGCTGAGGCGTTGCGCTGCTGAGCACGACGTCACGGGTTCGACAGAGGGACCACCTTCCCGATTTTCCAATGTTTCGGAAGCGAACCTGATTGTTATGATTGCTGGAAAATATTTGCTAAGAAGATAGATGAATACATTTTAGTTTGTTTTAGGAATTTTGAGGTAATGTTATCGGGCCCGCAGGGCGATGACAACTTTACGGATTCGATAAGCTTCACTATTCCGGCCGGGTGAATGACAATTGGAAGCATTGGAACAAAATCAGCCTGTGGTAAGCTGAGGCATTCATTTGTAGAACATGCGGGCGAAAAAAAATGTGAAAAAACGTTGTTCAGCACTTACGCGCATTCGGTGAGTGGTATGGGCTGACCCGATTCATCCTTAAAAGTATTTGAGCTGTCTTCCTCAGGATTAGCTATGTTCCAAAACCTCTTGGGGTCACGCGCCAACAAGCTGGGCCGGGTATTACCATACAATTGTTTTTAAAGACGATAGTTTTTCTTGGGCTACTTGAACCCAGAAATTTGGTCTGTCTGTATGTCTGTCCGTCTGTCTGTCTGTGACTCGATTCAGCCACCCTTTT
>JABSTR010003403.1:0-52970 GCA_013339765.2 Haemaphysalis longicornis | reverse complement strand
TACAGTCGGTTCACTTATAACGATACCGTTTATAACAATATATTGGATATAACGATGAAAGCTATGGCACCGTCAACTAAGTTTGCATTCTTGCATCTATGGTAAAATAAACCAGCTTATTACAATGCTCCAGTGCAGCGATATCGGTTTTAACGAAGATTTGAATCCGTGATATTGTGCAGCACCAAAAAAGGTGCAACAGTGACAACTCTAATAACGCGGTTTGCGCAGCTACTCAGGTAGTACCGTAGGCTTCGTAGTAGGCCCAATGCGTGACGCAGTCCCTCGGGAGACTTTGTTTCGAAAAAGGACATTTACCTCAGCTAGGTGAAGCACCTGTAGATGCTCTTGAAAAAGATTTGCGCTTGAAAAAGATTTTACGACTGTGGATTCGTTTCCGCAAATTAGTAGTAGTACGACCTTGCTGGCATGCCACAAAATGTTTTGAGCTCTGTTCCGTCTTTTTGTTTCGCAGCCCGCTTATAACAATTATCGGTTATAACGATGGGAACTTCCTTTCACACTTGGATATTGTTATAAGTGGACTAGACTGTATCAAACGAAAACCAGCTAATAACTAAGTTGGCCTACAATAAAAACATCAATGAGTGAAAAGCAATTTCACCGCAATTCACCAGCCCTGTAGTGTGATTTTAAAAAATTTAGCAATATTCAGCACCTACACCATAATCCCAACTTACTCAATAATTTCAAAGCCGCTAGAACCAACAGTTTGGCTAGGCGTTCACATTACCTGTTAGGCTTTGTCGGCTCGAGACTAGCTCAGATATCTCGAAATATTGGTTAAGTCGAAATTTCTAATTTGTAGCATTCTTTGCAGAGTACCCCCCCCCCCACTCCCTCCCCTACCCCCAGCCAAAAGCGTGTAAAGCCCTGCATTTCCACAAAAATGCAAATTTCGCGGAAGTTCCCATGTAATTAGAATGACGTAAATGGGGATAATTGGTCGAACGAAATTAAAAAATAAAATAAAAATAACGCAAATATAAAAAAACACCGAAAATGTCAAAACGTTTACCGTATGGCATTTCCACAATAATGCAGATTTCACGAACGTTTCACCTGTAATCGTTAAAGTTGCGTAAATGAAGATAATTGGTATAAAGAAATTCTAAAAAACTAAAAAATATGAAAAATATAAAATAATTACGGGATATGGCGCACCGTGTAACGCCCTGAATTTCCACAATAACGCAGATTTCGCGAAAGTTCCAAGTGAAATCTTCAGAGCAACCCAAATGGAGACAACTGTTAGGACGGAAATTTGAAAAAGTTAAAAAAAACACAAATACGAAAAAATTAAGGAGAAGGTCAAAACGTACACCGGGTGGCATTTGCAAAGATTTCGCGTAAGCTCCCCTTGTAATTGTTCTAATAGCGTAAATGGAGATAATTGGTCGAACTAAATTTTAAAAACTAAAGAAATAAGAAAAATACAAACTAATTACGGGAAATAGAGAAGCGTTTAACGCCATGAATTTCTCCAATAATGCAGATTTCGCAAAAGTTCCAAATGTAATCGTTAGAATAGCGTAAATGGAGATGATTCTTCGAACGAAATTTTTGAAAACTAAAACAGGGCAGAAATATAAAAAATACAGAAAATGTCAAAACGTTTACCGTATGGCATTTCCACAATAATGCAGATTTCACGAACGTTTCACCTGTAATCGTTAAAGTTGCGTAAATGAAGATAATTGGTATAAAGAAATTCTAAAAAAACTAAAAAAAATATGAAAAATATAAAATAAATACGGGATATGGCGCACCGTGTAACGCCCTGAATTTCCACAATAACGCAGATTTCGCGAAAGTTCCAAGTGAAATCTTCAGAGCAACCCAAATGGAGACAACTGTTCGGACGGAAATTTGAAAAATAAAAAAAAAAACACAATACGAAAAAATTAAGGAAAAGGTCAAAACGTACACCGGGTGGCATTTGCAAAGATTTCGCGTAAGCTCCCCTTGTAATTGTTCTAATAGCGTAAATGGAGATAATTGGTCGAACTAAATTTTAAAAACTAAAGAAATAAGAAAAATACAAACTAATTACGGGAAATAGAGAAGCGTTTAACGCCATGAATTTCTCCAATAATGCAGATTTCGCAAAAGTTCCAAATGTAATCGTTAGAATAGCGTAAATGGAGATGATTCTTCGAACGAAATTTTTGAAAACTAAAACAGGGCAGAAATATAAAAAAATATGGAAAATGTCAAAACGTATACTCCATGACATTTCCACGATAATGCAGATTTCGGGACAGTTTCACCTACAATCGTTATAATTGCGTAGATGGAGATAATTGGTAGAAAGAAATTCTGAAAAACTAAAAAATAAGTAAAATATAAAATCATTACGGAAAATGGGGAACCATGTAACGCCTTGCATTTCCACAATAATGCCGATTTCGCGAACGTTCCAAATATAATAGTTAGAATAGAGCAAAGGGATATAAATTGTTCAACGAAAATTTCAAAAAATTAAAAAATAACAATAATACAAAAATAAGGAAATATCAGAACATATACCGCAATGCACTTCCACAATAATGCAGCTTTCCCGAAAGTGGCGAACCATCTAACGCCCCGAATTTCTACAATAATGCATACTTCGGAAAAGTTCCAAATGTAGTCTTTAGAATAACGTGAGTGGAGATATTGATGGAACCAAATTTTGAAAAAACAAAAAACCCGAAAATGTAAAAATTACGAAAAATGTCAAAACCTATGCCGCATGGCATTTCCGCAATTATGCAGATTTTGCGGAAGTTTTACCTGTAATTGTTATAATAGCGTAAATGAAGATAATTAGACGAACAAAATTTTAAAAAAATTAAATAAACGAAGAATATAAAATAATTGCTAAAAATGGCCAATCGTGGAACACCCTGCATTTCCACAATAATGAAGATTTCGTGAAAGTTCCAAATGTAATCTTTGTAGTACCATAAATTGAGAGAATTTGCCAGGCTAAATTCTGAAAAACAAAGGAATAAGAAAACTGTTGAAAAAAAAAATACCGAAAATGGCAAAACGTATAACGCATGGCATTTCTACAAAATTGAAGATTTCGAGAAAGTTTCACCTGTTATCGTTAGTATAGCGTAGTTGCAGATAATTGGTCACACAGGATTTAGAAAAAAACAAAAATTTAGCTGCAGAAAACTCGCACTCAAGTCAGGCGGCGTAAGAATGCTACTCATTAGTAGATAATTCTCTGAATTTCTGCAGAATTTTTTTTTCGCCGTGTGTTCACCTCCCATAGCCTTCATGCATTCGCCCCCCTTAATCTCGAAACGCTGTTTCAGGGGTCGGCTATTTACTCCCTCCGTGGTGTAATTTTTAAAAATTTCAGCAATATAAAAGTCCCACACCATAATCACAACGTACTCATAAATCTTGAAGGCGTTAGAACAAGCACTTTGGCTAAACGTTAACATTACCTGTTAGGCTTTTTCGGCTTGACTCGAACTCAGATATCTGAAAATATCGGATAAGTCGAAACTTTTTTTTCGCCGTGAATTTACCTCCCATGGGCGTCATGCATTAGCCCCTCTTCATCTCGGCACTCTGTTTCAGGGGTCCGCGGATATCTACAGACACCGGATAAGATATCCGTTCTAATGCTTACCTCCCACTACGCTCCTACCTCTGTCGTAAGCGGCCAATATACGCTGTACGAGACCGATATTCTCTTTACCAGAGTGCTGTCCGACACCTACATCGTCAAGAGAGCTGTGGATGATGCAGCTCATCATGATGAAGAGGAGCCTAGAGAAGTGGCTACAACTACAGAAACAGCAAAGATGCTGCGCCTGCTTCGCAGCAAGGTAGAATGTAGCGGGGGCGACCAGCAATTGATTCGATGCATTGAGAAGCTCGAGATCAAGTTTCTAAGATTAGATGCGAACGCGAAACATTCGAGGATCACGCAGCTCTTTCTTTCGCAATAATAAAAATTGGTTTTTCCTGCCATCGTTCTTACTTTTTTTACGAAAGCTGCCCTGTGCAGTGGAACGTTCGTTACCAGCATTAGCTTTATTTCAATGACCTGGCCACACATTTTCGGCATTTGGCTTGACTCGAAACTCCAGTTGTCTGGAAATTTTCAGCGGATTTTACGACTTCGGGTTAACGAGGAATTACTGTATATTGGAGGCTCATTTACTTGGACTTAAACTGCCAATAAGATGGGGAAGGAATGGAGGGAAATAGAAGGAATGGAAGGAAATTCATTCTAGACTTAAGGAACTTGGGAACTTCCTTTACAGGGAAATTAAAATGGTAACTGCTGCAGATTGGTCACTTTTTATTGAATATTATCGCGCCACAAATTAGCTGGCTTTAAAGGTGCCAAGCCAACAAGACAGACATGTGTTTTATTGAAACGATTTGCTGTTTTATAGTAGCCCCAGCGCTTGTCCGGCACCAAACGAACCTGTGATCTCTGAGAAATGAATAATTTAAGCGGGAATTTCTATTGGTATGCTGCATCGTGTGTACTGTTACGTCAAATGCGCAGGTACCTAAAGCCAAAATTATGTTTACTGAGTCAAAAGTATGCTGACTGAGGCTGCCGCTATCTGCAAAACGACCCTATGGTTACCATCTGCATGCCTAGATGGCGCAGGCCCCGCTAAAAATCACTCTGCGCCTTTGTTTTGTTTCTGATGGAAGTTGTATCCACCGCGTATTTTACAACATTGATAATAATGGTTTCGTAAAAAATTGGGAATTTATAGACAAATAGGATCTCTACGTTGCAGTGTCCCCAGTAGCATTTGGTCAGTTTTGCGTCCGACAAGCCCAATGCGCCCGGCGGCTTTGTCACTTACTAGTCAGCAGGCAATATCGGCAGGTAGTGGCGGCAGCCATAGGCGCTGGCCGACAGTTGGGCTTCCTCAGTGTCCTTTTCACTAACGAAAACGAGGTGCTTAATTACCTATAACGGGTTAAAATATTCAGATGAATTTGAGTTCATCAGTTTTTTAAAACTTGGGCCATGCCTGGCAACCCACCGCGGTGGCTCAGTGGCTAAGGCGTTGCGCTGCTGAGCACGAGGTCGCGGGTTCAATTCCCGGCCGCGGCGGCCGCTTTTCTGATGGAGGCGAAAAGCAAAAACGCCCGTGTGTACGAGATTTCGGCGCACGTTAAAGATTCCCAGGTGGTCAAATTAATCCGGAGCCCTCCACTACGGCGCGCCTCATCGCCTGCGTTGCGTCGGCGCGTTAAACCCTACAATCAATCAATCAAATCAATCAAGCCATGCCTGGCACAGAGCTAAATAAATGGCAGGGAAGGTAGGCAAAATCTAAACTGTCTGAGACAGGTTAAGAAATTATGACTTCATACGCCAGTACGCAGGCATCACCGGTGTGCGAATAGTACAGCTAAAAAATCAATACCCCTCTGTCTAACGGCAATGGTGGGAAATTGTGAAGCTTTAGTCGTCGAGTTTATCGTTGATCGTTCAGTATGGTAGTTTCCCGGGCTCTAATTTAGCGCTCGTTCAGCGGGTTCGACGTGGGTAGACGCACTAAAGTTTCGCGTTTTCTTATCTTTGTCGCCCGACGAGAATGGGCGCGCTCGCGCGCCGGCTCGCGCTGACGTTGCTTAACGGCAGCCTGCTCCTCCTCTGAACGAACAACAGGCGGTCTATGCATAGCGGTAGTCAATCCCACTCTGCGAGTATGTGCTGCTCTGGAGATACGAACCACTTACGTTTGGATTGGCCAACCAACGAATGCATCACGAGAGAGCTTCGCGTTCAGCCATCGTCGTGATTAAACTGAACGGTCAAAAGACAAACTCAACGACCAAATCTGCGCGTTTTCCCATCGTTCTAGTGAACCAGAGGAGTAATTGATTTTTTCTTTGACTTTACCCACGATTATTCTTCCTCATCATCGTCAGAGAAAGCTGGCTCTCCTACACAGCACATTGGCGCAAAAAAGCATCAGTGAGAGAAAAAAAGGTTCGCTTTAAAAAATGTTTGACGGCTGTCGTTGTAATGGTGATACTAGTTGTTTTGTTTCCTCCGCGCCTCTTTGGAAGCGACGTCAATTGTTATACCGTCGCTTTTGTACAGTGTACGATGAATTATGGTCTAGTTGTTTAGTCATGCTGAAAATATTCGAGTGCAAAAATGAGCAAGAACACAAAAGAAGTAGAGAGGAGCTAAACAGGCATTAAGCTAGTGTTTGTCTGCGCAGAAGTTCTAATTCGTAAATATATACACATACGAGCGTATTTGTTGTCGACAAACTTGTCAAGAATTAATATCCGTTAATAGACATTTTCATTTTTCGGGCGATGTGGTAATGAGCAAAAAAGCTTTAATCACTTGAACACGCATTAAAGGAGCTGACTTTACTGCATACTAGAGATGGTACCAAGGGAATTGGAAGCCTGTGCAGGAAAACTCTCTGTTCGAGGAATGTATTGGCATCAGCGCAGCCATGTACCTGTATTAGATACGGATAAAATCTTGGCGTCGACTAAGTTCCAACAGCACTAATCTTCACAACAGTATCCTGCGTATAAAGCCATTCTTTATTTTTTTGGACGAATGCATATCTCATGATTCCGATATTCTTTTTCCGTATTGCCACCAGCGCAGCCATGCACCTGTATTAGATACGGATACATTCTTGGCGTCCATTAAGTTCCGACAGCACCAATCTTCACAACAGTACCCGGCGTATAAAGCCATTCTTTATTTTTTTGGACGAATAGAAGTGGCACTAACAAGACGTCTTTCGGAGAACCACTGACGTAGATTGCTCCACTTTAGTGTCTTGAGCCCGACACGGCACGAGTTTTTGTGCAAGGGGCGCCATTCGTCGATAGCCCAGCTGTTATAACATTGGCGATAGCGTATTTTCCGTTATTTCACAAAGAAGGCTATTTGGAACCGTCAATTTTGTAAAAGTCTCTCATGGGAGCAATGCCCTGAGCGAAAAATATTGCCCTGAAAACATGACACAAGCTTGAGCTCTCATTTTTCGCGTACTTTCATGCACCTGCGAAAGAGCACTAATTAAAAAAAACACATGAGACAGCGACCCCTCATGTAATGCTGATAGTTGTGACATGGCCTGAACTCATACTGCAATTACGCACATGTCACTGGGGCACACGGAAACAAAAAAATTAAAAATTATGGGTTTTTATACATAGTGACGCGACGTACCTCTTCGCTGCATTTATTTTCATAGATTGTGAGCTATGCGCCAGCTATTTTGACTTGTTTAAAATAAACGAAGAATGTGAAAAGGTGACAGAAATCAACGCACATGAAGCTTGAAAGGTCTGCATAAGGTTGAAGATTAAGTAAAAAGGGGGCTCTTATGCGTGCAACAAAAGAAACACATTTGCGATTCTGTATGTCGTGCCATGATCTCGAATGGTAGCCTTTTTACATTAGGGTCTTTTAAACAGTTCAATTGTTAATTGCGCATGCGTGTATTTTACGTAACCTCGGAATTTCCGCTTTGATAAGCTGAGACAGCGCAGTGCTTTATGCCACCCAATGCGTATCTGGCGCACTATGGCTCTGTGTCTGAAAGACAGAGCTTTCCCACTTTGTGGTTTGAAAATCTTAAGCCATACAGGACTTTGTTACTCATTGCCTACAAAATTATTTTTGATTCGTGGATTTTCAAGCTAATAAATTTTGGTTAGCGGCAGGGATTTCCCAAAGGTTCTTAAGCATCTGCTGACAAAGGATAACATGCTTACACTATGAATAACGTAAAGCGTACCCACAAAGAAGTTGCGTATGCCGTACTACTCTGTTTTACTGCTTGTACCGAATTACTGCTTCCCGCCTGCTTTGAATGTGTAAGCGTTATTAACACACAAACAATATGGTTGGGAAACTTCTACTAAAACTGTAGGAACTCAAGTGCCGCGCATTCGTGTTTCCGGAGTAGGGGCTTGTAATTAGGGGCCCCTGTAATGATACAATAAGTATATAAGGGCCTAAAAACGTCAGGAATTAGACGAATACTTTTTATTGCCGCGATCCATATACGGGTTTGTTTATTTATCGATTGTTTTTAATGCCCGGCCGTGCCCGGATCTGTTATCTGTGTCTCATGCGAAGCGCGTGTTCCATTCGTTATTTTTATGCCGCACGGGCTATCTCATTCAGATAAGCAGAGTGTTTCGCCCTAACGCCGCTAGCCCAGAATAATCTTCTGTGATCTACAATGTTCTGGATGTGAATCGACGGTTCCAGAAACTCTCGCGCCGAAAGATAAAAGCCTGCACAGCAGACGCCGCGGCATTCGATTCTGTGACGTTCGCCGACGCACGTCAAATTGTTGACTGCTGTTTCGCCGCCTCTGTATTCTTTTGAGTTGTTAGGGGAGCACAAGTTCGCTCCAATAAACTTGTTTCTTTTCCAAAACAACTGCGTCGTCCCTGGCTTCGTGACATTATTGTCTAAGTGCCTTGATAGGTCAGCAATTGGACGAATGCTTATCGTGTCATACCTGAAAAACTCATTTTTCTATCTTCATTGCTGTCGCAGCAGAGATGATTGGACTGAAATAACAACTATATCAAAGCGACTTCTCGTATGGACAGCCAGATATGCGAAAATTGGGGTGAAAAAAATTGCGCGAGACTTCTAGTTATAGTTTTTGATCGACAGAAGTTACAAATAAAAATCCTTACAAGCAAAAGAAAATGTGACAGCTCACTGCGTTGTATATTTACCCCCGTAGCCTGCCGAGGAGACAGAATTCCCAGCGGCAGTGGTACCATCATGGCAATTTTGTGCCTGCATTTTTTCCTGCTGCTCCTTCCAGCGGTTCTAGGACTCGGTGAACACAAGCTGCCACGGGACCCCGTTGATGCTTTCAAGGTGAAGATTGCGCAAATCTAAATAGTAGCGTTACTCCAGCACATTCTGGTGAATTTGTACGTGCTTTTTAACTGCTCCTTTATTAGTCATGCACCCGCCGCCAACATCCTATATGCCGAGATGACCGAAGGTTTAAAGCGAAGGTCTTGGGTTCTAGCTTCTGAAATCCCAAGTTTTGTTTTGTGGACTTGTAATCTTTTTACTCTAAACGGTTTTCTTAGCTCAATTCGGTGGGTTAGTTTGGTATATAATGCTCATTTGGTATCTTTTGGGTGGGTAACGTTTATGGATTTGTAGATTTTTCTAATATTAGGTCCTCTATACGCGACGTCTTTGAAGCAATACTTATGTCACAATATTCAATTACATCAAATAATAAACATATCGCTGCCAAAAAACGAATTACCTTTGCTTTCTAACAACCAACCACTCTTCGCCTCCCTTTCGACAACGCGGTAATCGATGTTTCAATTTCCGGATATTGTACGATCGTTACTTCCTCCATATAACCGTACTGCTCACATATCCGCTTCAGCTGTGTGGCTTGCCTCTATGAACTCCCTAACTGGGAAATAAGTGTGTTTCTAAGTGAAAAATAACGCACAGTCCGTACCTTTTTGCTCGGGCGTGGGCACTAAAACATAGTCAAGCTATCGGGCGGGCGAGAGGCAAGAAATGAAAATATAGGTTGCAAGAAATATTTTAAATGAAAAAAAAAAAAATCATGGAAGCACGCGCGCACACGCTACAATTGAATGGCGAAGCTGTTGTAGGCGAACATTGCCGGGCATATTTATTTATTCATTACATACTGCAGGCCCTACAAGGGTCCAAGCAGGAGGGAAAGAATCACTGCAGTGTAACGTAGGGTGAAATACAGTGACATAGAAAGGCAAATAAACTGTACATAGGGACATGGACTCAGCAGGAGTATACGCAAGTAATATGAGCGGGTAGAGGTTCCGCTACTTTTGGCGCGCTGAAACCGATTGACCGCTGTATGAGGCTTCCCTCCTCTTCTACTAAAGGCCAGGACTTCAGCCGTCACGGGTCCAAAAAAACTGTCTTAGGCATGTGTGGGAACGCACTGTGCCGTCGGAATCGAAGTTCACTATACGTTCGTTCTTCGGAGCCCTGAGCACATTGAGAAAGCTCAAAGGCAATTACGGCCTTTGTACCAGTCAGCCCGGGATTTAGAAGTCCGTGGTGAAGATTTAAAACTATTTAATGAAGTAGTTTTTTTCCGCCCAAGCGTCATTACGAATGCGGTCTCGACACCTTCACCATAGTAGACCCCAAGGAGCATTGTAGAATTGATTTTTAGGGTCATAGAAAGTTTTTTTTCGGCGGAGCTCAATTATCTGGCGTGCACTTTTTATCCAGAGCAATAACAAATTTTTTGCAGGAAGCTAGTTTTCACTGCACTTAAACAAAAGTGCTTAATGGCGGAAAAAGTACCTCAAGAAGCATACCGGTACACGCCATAGCGTTTATAGGACCAGGGGTCGGGTGGCTATTGGCAACGGTTCTACTCACACGCCATCACGTTCAGGTGGCGCGCACTACTGTGCAACTTTTGTTTACCATTCACAGTTTTGGGAATTTTGTAAAGTGATCCCATAGCCCCTCAAAGCGCCCGATTCCTGACCAAGCGCCGAAGTGTGCAAGTGCCACGAAGGAACAACAACAACGAGAAAGGTATTTAAAAACAGAGAGGACTTCCGGCATGTTGTCGCCTATATGGTACTCTGCGGGAATGAAAAGGAGGGAATAGTCCCAATACGAAATAACGTGGGAGAGAGAAAAGAAAGAAGAAATTGAAGGAAGTAAGGAAAGTGAGAAAACTGAGGGTAGCCTGTGTGTTTGAAACCGTGAGCGTGTGACGTGAAAATTTTTTACGTTTATGTAGTGTGAGGATATTTAGTCTTTTGTCGTCTCAGCGAAACCCATGTCGTAGACGTAATCAAATAATGCGGCGAGCACGCTCAGCTGAGACGACGGAGATGGCCACGGTCCCAGAAGTGCTTTTTAATTAGGGAAACGGGGGTTGGGGGACTCAATGGGCTGTGCGAGGTCGTTTTTTTTTGCTTGGATGTAAGCAAGGCACTCCAGTAAGATATGCTCTACTGTTTCCGGTGAACCGCAGTTGTCACACTAACAGCCATTCTCGTTCTGCCTGTGCATCATTGTGGAAAAAAAAGAGTTCTGGCATAGCGCTGTCAGTACAGCGTCGGGCTGCTGCTGCAGAGACCCCGGTTCAAATTTCACATTACCACAGAGGTGGTGTTTCATCGACCGGACAATAACGGCGCGTTTCCGCAGAACAGGGCACCTAAAACATTTCCTTTAAAAATTAAACTGCGATCTTCCATGGTAAACGAAGGGGAAGTTACAGCTGGACGGAATGCAACTATGGTTTAAGAAATTCGAGCCTAAAACACATTTGCGACGCGTATACTACGGCTACATCACAAAGTCTTTACGTTAGAGAAAGCGCCAGATCTTTTTACTCAGAAAACTTCGGCAACGAATACACACATCACCACTTATAATGAGTTCGAGATCTTTCCAGAGGCCATAGCTCAGGCCATTGAGTGTAAAGGTTAATGGTGATGAGGCAATAGGGGTACGTGTTACCGCAGAAGACGTCGCCTCGGCTTACTTCTCCGCCTGGATATCTGGCTTCGGCACCCTTTCCTTCCAAAGCTTTCAGCACAGCGTTCATAAGAAGCTCATGGCTGATTTGTCAATTTTTATTTTGCTCCTGTGTACACATAAGAAACCGATATGTCCACATGCCAATGGTGTGAGATTGTCCCGCGAAGCCTATTGCTGCTTTCAGAGGATCATGACGATTCCGAATTCTCATTGCTAGCTACGTCAACGCACCTACTCGAGGTACCTACTGAACTGAACGCACCTACTAAAGTCTACACCGTTGAGTTGGAGTATACGCTTTTGCATTCGATATACATAGCTGGTTAGAAGCCCGCGCAAAGAAAACAGCCGTCGTTGCAGGAGCCAGGCGTTTTTAACACATTAGGGCACTCGTGCTAACTTAAGTGTTTTGTGAGTTTTCTTCTCTCGTTGGTACTTCTAGGTTGTATTTCTTTGTTGCGATGGGCTGCTCACGTCACAAAAGCGTAGAACACTTATCAAAGATAGCAAAAATGCCTAACGGCAGCCCTGAATAAACCAAGCGCTAAATTAACAACTTGGTTATAGATCGCCACGAAAGCAGGTTCACACAGCTATTCAATGCAGTCCTTCGATGAAATACAATCTAGAAGCACTAGGCTTTGCATTACCGCTCTTCACATACCCACAAATAGGCGGGTGGTCTTGCAGAGCAAGGAATTCTCGTTAAGGTAAGTTTATTCCTCGCGACTTCCCATCTAATGAAAAACAGGAAGTTTCACTGTTTATTGGTTATTCCGAAATCATGGGTTGGAAGCGCTGTCACGATGGAAAGTTAATAAAACTAAAGCAATTGTTTTCGTAGAGCGCCTGAAGCCCATGCACAAGAATTCTATTCCTATAGCACATGTGGCATAAGGTATTTGTAGCTTTCATTTTAGCCGTGGCCGAGTACCTCTTGCTTATCTAGTCGACTCAATCGTCCCGATATTATGCTTTTTCCAGATAGCATTAGGTGCCTTGTTGCAGCCGTGGTGTTTACTGCTAGCAGGAATGCCGCGGCAGAAAGCACAAAGGAGCGCTTCTACAAGAGACCAGCGTTAACTTAATAGGTGTTATTCCAAAATAACAACCTATCCCGTCATCTACTTTGTGCTAAAAGCAGTGGCATTCACAAACACGCAGAGTTGTATAATGACGCCTACCTGGAACGCCACACAAGCTCAACGGATCTGATCATTACCCATCTTTGCTTCCACTCTATTGGAAGTGACTTGTTCAATAGGTCACTTCACTGCCTGCGCACGCCGGATACTACGCAACTGCTTGAAAAGTTCCCAACAATAACCTCACGTCAAAACATGGGTAGTTCCTCCGCGAAAAAATGAGCTTGAAGTACGCAACGATGGCGTGCATTGGCATTGCCCCACGACAGCCCGCGCACACGCTGAAGGCTGGTAAATTTTTCTGCGGTTGTCAAAACGCGTTAAGGATAGAAATGAAGCAAGGAAAATACGAAAGCCGCTGCTTCATGACTTATCACTTCCTATTTTTATTTCTGCGGTTTTGAGGAAATAACAAACGCCGTTTCCTCTCGCCTTTTGCGGCTATGTTTTCCAGGGTGATCAGATCTTTTCGTTGTTGTGCAACCAAAGTGGATTTGCGATATGCTCTTAGGAGGATTCCGTTTGTGCCTGCAGATCATCGACCTTTTTCCTGAAGCTGTCGCAGTCTTAACATCCAGCGAAGATCCTTCAATGAAGTGTGCAACTGCAACTCGATCAATCTACGATAAGACCGGAATGAAGGCTGAGTATATATGGAACCTCAACGGTGACCAGGGATACGGAACGTAAGTGGAACAAAGTCTTGCGAAGGTTGTTGTAAAAAGTGGAGTAGGTTTGAGCCAAACGTGCGCAAATAACGTCGGATGTTTGCTCTCGTCACGAAGCACTTCAAATCCACAGGACAGCTTTCCGATAACCGAGCACTTCTACTAACATATCTTAAACATTTAAAGGCTGGGCTGCTTCACGGTACTTGCTTATGTTGTTTTTGTGGGGTAGTGTTGCTATTTCTGACCAGAAGAGTTTGTTCAGGGAAGTGAATGCCCGAGACAATGCACATTTTCGTTGAACGAAATTTTGCTGACACTTTGTGCGTCTGTAAAATATGCCGGAAGATTTAAGATATCCAACATTTTCAAATTGGCTGGAGCCGTCTGCGAAGGTTGCTTCCTTTGTCAACCTATAAAAAAGAACCACAGCTTGTACTAATGGCGCAATGCCGGCCAAACAGCTGAGCTGAGGGACGACCTAGCTTTTCCCCAAAATGTGATTGGATCCTGGAATAGAGGGAGCAGAAAGAGAAACTGTATGAACTTTCCTCGTGCGGCGAGCGATAACCGACGTCTCACTCTCGACATTAACGGCCGCCAAGACGTCGTCGCCACCGACCGAGTAAAGCACGCTTACGTGTCCTCCCTCCGGCCCACAACGACGCCACTCGGGCAACACAACGGCGTCCAGCGCAACGGGATCAGGGAGGGAGACGTGTAGAGTCCGCGCACCACGGTTCCGTTCCGCTGCGCCGAATACTAGGACGACGACGAAGGCGGGAGCTCCTCCCGTCGCAACCCCACACGCAAGCCTAAGCGATTCCAGGCGCTCCTCACGACGCGCACGTTCACGTGCGCTCGGTATTTTTTGCTTAAGCCACCCCGCGAAGGTTGTAACGGGTGCCTGGCCGTCGGGGTAGCGTTTTTCTTGGTATTGTTTTATGCTAACGCAAATGGACCAAGCTCCAGCTGAAACAGCGCTACTGTAAAAGCTCTCACATAAACGTAAAACCAGCTGCAAAAGACACGGATAGGGTGGATAAGAGCATGTTTTCTGTTACGTTCTAATTTATTCGAAGGAGGAATACATGGCTTCAATTTTTGACCACATTTTAAGCTAAAAGTAAATGGCGATTTCTATTCCTAAGAGTGCATCCAAAAGTATCTGGAAGTCTGTCCTTACCTACAGCTCCATTATAATTCAGCTGTTCTGACTACCGCGCAAGATATTTTATGGCCAACTTGAAAGACGCGAGGGTTCTTCCAAGCGCGTCCTGACGTAGGTTATATGACTTAAGTAACACTGTTCTTCATACCAACAGCTCGTAAACTCTCACCAAGTTTGCAGCCCTAAAAACTTCTTGTAAAATGCAAAATTTGGGTACGTGTGGCGCTGGTCACTGTCACCCGGAAAGAAACTTTGCCAGCCAGTTGAAGAGCCGTAGCTTTTAAACACAGTGTACCAGGGAGCATATTTGACTCCAAGCTTAAGTACCCATGTTTTTGATACAGGCGCGTTGCTATGAATCCCGTGGATCCAATATTTTTCAGGCAGTAAGCAAACCTTGAATGGCCGTAATGACGCATTTTACGGTAGCATGCGTCATGGCTACATTAGGCCCTTTTTTAAAACGGTACGTTTCGACCACAGACATGTAAAGCAAGCTTAAAAAAAAATAGAAGGGTCGCGGAGGTCACAAAAATAACAGCACTATTAATATGCATGACACAACGTTAGATTTTAATTTAGAGGGCTCATGCCATTTTAATTTAGAGGACACAAATTATCCTCCATTTAAGCAACTCTCAGTAGCTATAGACCGTGGCAAGCACAACATTCTTTTATTCCGCGATTTAAACGTATCCGCACAGTGGTGGAATCCAGGAGAAAATGTTGAATTAGGAATTTGCTGAATTAGTACTTAATGCATCGCCTAACTCAATAGGAAACTCCCTAGAGATCACTTTCTAACACATTTTCTTATAGGACTTGTCTTCTTTCAATCTTAAGCAGGCTCGAGAAGCCCTTTTTGCGGTCGACCTATGCCATGAACCTTTCACTCTCACGGCATTATTACCGGTTGCTTATAAGCGCTGCATGGAAACCCCATTTTTGATTTTCCCAATGCCGATTATAACGCGCTGTACAGAACGCTTAACGAGACCAACTGGGAGCCAGTCTACGCTTTGACTAATGTAGACGCAGCGGTGCAGCAGCTCGCAAAAATTGCCCAAAAAGCCACGAATGAGCACATACCGAAAAGTCTAAGCGCCGTCAGCAATTTCTTTTCTGGTTCAGCAAAAAGTCCGCACCAGGTTGTGTAGAAAGCGTCGACTCCACAAGCTAGTGAACGATACTAACGGTACGTACACCTGAATGACCTTCAAAGAACAGCGTTTACTTGTGAAGGCACTCCTCGCTCGCGACAAAAAGCATTTTTCACACTTTAAGGAATATTCGCTTGCCAGTTTTCCTGGCGAATTCTGGCGGATAGCAAAAATGCGCGCAATAAATGCCCCTGAACGGATTACTCTGCAGGATGGCGATAGAATCGCTTCAGACCTAGCCTGAGTATCAGAAATATTCACAAATCACTTCTTGTCTGCGCATTCCTCGTCACATGAAAGCGGCTCCCCACTTAGATTCGCGCCGCTGGATGGTGTCATATAGCCGCCCAAAATAACTGTTGAGGATGTCATGGCTGCTATTCTCAGTTTGTACTCCAAGAAGTCCTCCAGTCATGATAATATCTCATGCTTCATTGTAAAAGGCTGCTCTGACATTGCTCAACCGCATTTTGTGTCTTTCGCTTGCAGAGCGGCAATTTCCAAAAGATTGCAAACCAGGCGTTTTCCTCGCCGTAATTCCGGAAACGCGTTGGTGCCTGGGAACTATCGACAAATCCCTCTCTCTTCCTTCTAAAAAGTATTCGACAAACTAGTACATCGTTACCTTTTGAACAAAATACGCCCGTTGATTCACAGTATTCAGCCATCTACTTCGACTGCAGTAAGGCCTTCGACCATGTAAACCACGATTTTCTCCTTCGCATGCTGTCTGCGTATGGTCTGTCTCCGTCGGTTTAGGATTTGCTCACTACCTACCTTACACATAAAAAAACTTTGTTCACTACGCCGGCCCCAAGTCTCGGAGCTTCGCTGTGCCATCCGGGGCTCTGAGGGCTAGATTCTTGGCCCTTTACTGTTTAACTTATTTCTGAATGATGTGCAGCTTATTATAAAGCATTCATCTCTCTTGCAGTTTGCTGACGACATGAAACTTTACCGGGCAGTGTCATCACAGGCAGATTTCACCCAGCTTCAAAGCCACTTGCACGTGGTTTTCCTCTATTGCAAAACCAAATTCCTAGACCTGAATCTTCCGAATACCGTTGCAATTACATAGACTAGAAAAACTTCTCCTTTTTTCTTGTTGTACCACCTCGACTCCCAGAGGATAAAAAAGTGAGCGTAACACAAGATTTCGGTGTCTTGAAAGATTCTTAGCTTCGGTTCGCACCTCATGGCAACTTTTCACACCTCATGGCACACTTTTCACACCTCATGGCAACTTTCGGTTCACACCTCATGGCAACGCACATCGAACTCTGTATGTGACCTCTCGTGCAACAAAAGACTTGTCAATTGGATTGGGTTTTCCCGCCATTTATAAGACCCTTGTTATTCCCAAGTTGGAGTTTGCATGGGCAGTCTGGAACGGTATGAGAGCGTCGTCATCTTTTCGCTTGTAGAGGGCGCAAAAAAGGTTCACTCGTATCTTTTCTCGCAACTACAACCCGCATTAAACATACGCTGACAACGAAATCTTGAAGCGGCTTAACCTGGAAAAATTACGATTCAGACGCACAAACCGCGATTTATTTTTTTTGTTCAAATGTGTCCTTTCGAAATTCGACAGCCCGAAAGTAGTGAGCTCTGTTCGGCTAAGGGCGTCAATGCGAGCATTCCGTCCTCACATGCGCTTTGATGTAACGACCACAAAGATGCTGTCGCCTGGGTGGCAACGCGTGTATAATGATGATTTTTGTGCAGCCTTGGACGTCTTGCGTGCTCTTTAAAAATTGAAGTATTTGAAGCTCTTCAGGCCCCCTGATTGCAGTATATATAAAGGATCCCGAGCTCCCGTCTTTGTTCATATACGTGTATGCGTGTGTTCCAGCCCGCGTATGTCTCGCACATACCTATCAACGTGCTCTAAATTTATTTCGCGATATCTGTATTCTCAAGTACGTCACCACCATTCGACTGTGTAGAACAGGAGTGTTTGCAGATGCCTGTATTTTTTCGGGCACCCTGTCTTTATGCTTGCTAATGCACCCGACAGTAGTATTCATATCTTACATGTGCAATTTGTGCGTTTGTGTGCTTATGTATGTGTGTGCGTGTGTATATGGCCGTGTCCGCATGTGTGCGTGCGTGCGTGTGTGTGTGAGCCTATGTGTGTGTGTTTGTGTGTGTGCGCGTGTGTGCGTGTGTGTGGGCTTGTGTGCGCGCGGGTGTATGGTGCTGCACTGTAGTTTGTGAATCCCTGCACTTCGCATGCAGTATCCACACTTCATTGTTTCGACTGTGTGCCGCCCTCTACTTCCAGTGCACCACCAAAGAAGGCTAGTGCTGTTGGTGGGCGCTCCCAAATAAACAATTAAACAAACAAACGCGGTCATTCTGAGCTGGACGTGTGCACAATACTGTTTAGCCTTTAAAAGAACATTGTAGAAATTGTGTGGTAGCCGTCGCCGTCTGACATATTGATGATTTTTAGAACACGCTAAAGATTCCACTTACCGTGCGCTGGCACATCATTCGGGAAATATTACTTCCATCGCCCAAAATTGCTGAGAAACTTGGTGGTTACGATATACTTACCGAGGAAAACAAGAACTTCAAATCCCTGACACTACATCAATTGCAAATCGTTCTACTGGTGACGAAGCCTGCCTAATGAAAAGGAAAGTCTTTACAGATTAGCTGGTAAAGACCAACCTTCGACATCCTGGCTTAGGTATAAAAAGTGTGAAAAAGAATACCAGTCCCTACTGAAATCCACCCGCAGTAATGTTTATAATCATGACTTGTCTTCCATGCTTTTGAATAACCCCCGAAAACTTTGCCGTGTAATTAATCTAAGAAACATTCCAGATATCAGCCTTAGCGGCTCTAATGGTGCAATAATTCCAGAATCTGAGTGTGCACAGCTTTTAAACGATGCCTTTGCATCAGTGTTTACCTGGGAAGATGCCAGTCCGTCCCTTCATTTAGCTTCAAATATATCACCAGATAGCGCTATGGCAGGAATAGTAATTGAAGAAGCCGGTAATTACTTGCTATTAAACAAAGTTCCTCGGCGTCCGATCGTCTGGTATTCAAGAACAAACTACATAAAAATATATCGTGCAGCATGTCTGTAATTTTACCAGCGCTTTTATCGCAGTCATTATCTCATGGTTCAATTCCTGATGACTAGCGCATTGCTAAGATAGTCCCATTTTTCAAATCAGACGATCGCACATTAGCGTTAAATTACCCGCCCATTTCATTAACTAATACGATCTGCAAACAATTAGAACACATCATACATTCCCAAATCCCCGATACCTTGTAGAACACAACATTATTTAGAAATATGAGCACGGTTTTCGCGGGGGTACTCACGTGGCACACAGCTCGCCGGTTTTACTCATGACTTACACTCACCTCTTGACGCCAGTAATCAGGTGGACGCCATTTGCTATTTTTCTAGAGCTTTCGATCGTGTTCCTCACCACCAACGTCTGCTCAAATTAGGACGTCTTAATATTCATACTAACGTTCTTGCATGGATAACAGATTTTCTATCCTCCCGAACTCCGTTTACATCCGTTAACAGCTCAGATTCTTCTGTCGTGCAGGTGACGTATGGGCTGCCCCAGGGCAGTGTGCTTGGGCCTTTGCTCTTTCTAGTTTATATTAAGGACTTACCTAAGGGTTTAACATCCAGAGTAAGGTTCTTTGCCGATGATTGCGTAATATATCCCAACTTTTCAAATGACGCTAACCGCTAGGCTCTTCAGACTGACCCTGACACAAAAAACGCACGGTTTTCTGATTGGCTAGTAACTCCTAACCTTCCTAAAACAAAGTACATGCTATTCACCTGTTTTTCATCTAGAATTTTAAGTACATATTTGCTGAACAACACTACACTGAAACTAGTACCTCTTACAAGTACCTTGGAGTGCATTTTCAATCAAACTTAGCATGGCATAATCATATGAATCAGACACTCGCATCTTCGAATCGTACACTAGGCGTAGTAAAACAACCCAAAGCAGGCACCATCACACATGAGAAAATTAGCATACCTCACTCTTATCCCCCTAAAATAGAATATGCGTCTACCAGTTGGGATCCAAGTCAAGAATACTTAACACGCTATATTGAATCGCTGCAGAACCGTACTGTTCGTTTTAATTTTTCTGATTATTCATCATACGCACGCATCACTGCCCTGTCAAATCGGGCCGAGTTGGTTTCATCATCGCTTGGCCGCCAATATGCTCGATTAACACTTTTTCACAAATTCTATCAGCATGAGCACCTTCGCGACGACTTCTTTCACTCACCCGCTGTTACATTTCTAAGGCGCGATCATTCTTGAAAAGTTAAGCGTATCACTTACCACTCATTTGAGTTCCCACAGACATTCATTTCACGCACAATAGTAGAATGAAACGACCTACCACACCACATTGCCAGTGAAGCTAACATAGCAGAATTTCAAAGCTTGTTAAGGAATGAAGCGACCTAATTGTCTTTTTGGCCTGCTTTAATATGCTACCCTTTTTCTTTTTTGTAGTAATGTGACATTGTAGTTGTGTATTTTTTAGTTATGTTAGAGAAGTTCTTCCTGCTTGTGTTTTTCTATATTTATGATTTGTGATTTCGTAGGTACCCATTCTTGTTTTGTGTGTTTGATGTATGCGAATGCTCCCCCTACGTAATACCCTCCTGTGGAGGGCCTCAGCGGAACCTGAATAAATAAAGAAATAAATGCTGTTCATTGTCCGAGTTGTTGCCGAACGCCTCCCAAAAAATAGTACCCCTATTCCAGATCCCTTGCGCATGGTCCTTCACTATCATTTCTTCAAGATCAATGTACTCCTCTGCCTCTTCTTGCATATTGCTGCCTAACGTAGAGGCGAGTCATTAAGCAAGGCATATTTAGGTTACGTCTCATTTCTTCCCATTTATCTTTACCCTTTATTGAAGGTTGCTGGATGCTCTTTCGGAAGCGTTTCTGTAGGTGTTCTCCAATTCCAACGATCAAGGCATTGTTGTCCGCGAATCTAAAGTATCTGAAAAATTTTATATACAAGACCACTTCTTAGTGCTGTGAATTAAGCTTCAGTAATGCCGTTCCCTGGTTGCTGCAAACAATTTTGGAGCCAGGAACAGTTCTGACGCGGCCAAATTAAACCAATCTTTCTACGCGACAGCGCATAAAATAATTAACAACAGACTGAACAGTACCGACCAGGCAACTATATTTTTGCTTAATGGTCCGTTCAACACTGCGCTCTAAAATACGTTCAAAAGAAACAATAACGTATAAACCCAAAAATACAAAGTATGTACAAGTAGCTTTTGTAATTTTGCGGTTGTGTATTGTTAGTTTCATGCACAGCAGTGGGTAAACCACGAAGTGTAATTTTGTTAGTATTGCCTCGATCCTTTTGTTACTCACATTGGATAATGTTTTTAGTGATGTGTTTTTAATTGTAGGAAGCAGCATCTCTGTGCGCGTAAAACTGCGTTTTGTAGAAATGGATGGAAGTCTGTACCAAGGAGGTTGTAAAAACTTCTGGAGTGGAGGCCTCCCATAGCCGGCAACTCGGGGAGGTGAAGCCGGCAAAACCGGTCGGCGGCCATATTGCCGTGGGTAGAAAGGGCGCTGAGTTCGCAGGGACGCTGAAGAGATTCCGTGTTTCTTTGGGTTTAAATGGCAAATACCGATAAGCTGGATTGTTCGATGAGGTTATTTGACGCCTTAATTTCGCCCTTTCGCATAAACTAAGACGTGATTCGAGGAGCAAATTAGCGCTTGCGTGTCTTGTTGGTGAAGAGCCGTGGGGAAGAGCCTGGTTCTGGCCAGTTCTGTGCTAAAAATATTACTCGTGCTTTAGTTTCAATAAAGCCCACCGAGGTGGCTCAGCGCTCTGGCATTTGCAGCTGATAAGAGTGCTTTTCTATAAAATTGAAATGTGTAAGTTTGCGTTAAGTAGTGGCAAAATAAAGTGGTTGTGCACATGCACAAAGGAAGTACTATGATTTTCTGTTTTTTTCTGCCATTTCTATTCACCCAGCAATCGTTCGCAGTTTTGGGATGCTATATCTTTATGAAAAGTGATCGCATAAACGAAGCACTGCTGAGAAATAATCCTTCGCTCTCAACACGCTACTGAAAAACGGCCACTGAACAGACTGAAATACAAGTGCGTGCACTGCAATAAACTTTTAACGTGTATTGAGACGCGCCTCTGGGTCCTCCAGGTGCGGCGCGATGCTCAGGAAAAGAATAGCCGCGAAACCAGTGACACGACAATGATATTTAGTAATTTGCATAATGAAGAACTGAAGAGAAGCGTTGTTTTCGCGAGCGCGCGCACGCACATTTGGCTCATGTGCGTGCGGCAGCTCGTGAAGCGTTTTATAACCTCCTTGGTCTGTACCAAAAAATGTGCCAGTAGTGTAGAAGCCAAACGTTATTCTACGTCGGATTTGAACCGATCGCTAACTCAACGAATTGTAAGTGCAGTAGCAGTAAAAAATCGTTGTTGAAGTTTGAGTTTTTTCGTTCATTCACAGCAATGGTTGCAGAGATGTATATCTTTATGAAATGATCGCATAAGCACGCACTGCAAATAAAGAACTACTGAAAACGGCCACTGAACAGCTGAAATAGAATGCGTGCACTGTTTTACCTGCTCACATGATTTACTAACGTGGTAATTTGGCCTCTACCTTTTTTTCAGAGAAACGTTCACGATAGCATACTTGCCAGGGAAACAGAAAGACCATGTTAAAGGTTTTGTTGATGGCGGTGAGTTGTACGTTTAGTGTCGTATTTTTTTTCTTCGCTGGAGTAAACTGCGGTCAACCTGTGCGTAAGTGAGTGGGTTATGTATTCATGTCAGTCACACACAATCTTTTCGCAGAGAAATGTTGAAGGCCGTCATAACCATCTAATTAAGTTGATGAAAACAGGGGCTTGCGACTAGTTTAGCTTTTAAATCCTCAGTGCGGGCTGCTGTTCCAACCTATAGTTTGTAAATAATTTTCATTTCATTTCATGTATTTCAACAAAATGGCCGAACCATGACCTAATTGGGAGGGACGTGCAGACAAGTGAGACACAGCTTAAAAAAGAACGTTAGAAAAGAGTAAATAAACAATGTACGTCATTACCACTGGATTTGTAACTAATAATCTATGACACGGATGCAGGTCTTCCCAACGATAACTGATATGTACCAGTGTTTTCCTCATGCGGAAGAGGAAGGTCCGACAATAAAAAAAATATTCACTATAATGCAGCGACTGGCAAACGGCTAGTGTCAGTAAAGGTTTTGGCCAACTGCTTTCAACTTTGAATTCTTCGAACATAGGAGAGGCATGGCATGAGCGCAATTAGAATTGCTGGCTAATTAACCGAGCTTCCTTAAGGGCACCTGCAAGATTTAAGCACCTGTTTCATAAGAAGCAGAACACTGACACCACCTGTAGCAGCGTTAATCTTCAGGTATTCATTACAATTTATTGAAATTTAAATAAACGTACACTTCGCTATTACAACAGAATAGGCCCAATTAAAAAAGGTTCTCTAATTGACCATCTACAAATTCACGGACAAAGCAAAAACCTAGTATGGAGTTCACCGCACGTATGTCACATGACCGTAATTTATAAATAAAATACGTGTTGGGCGTTAAAGGCAGGATTAAAACACGCTTAAACATTACTTCCAAAAAGAATGGGTAACTATTATAACAAGAAAGTAGAAGTGAATGAAAAACAGTTAAGGAAGGAAGGAATAAAGGTACAGGAAAGAAAGGAATGTCAACCAGGCTGTGGCTATAGTGTGATATGCCACACGTGGGGAAGGCGAAGAACGGGAAGAAGAATAAAACAGTAAAAAAAGATAAAAGTAAAGACAGAGCGTAAAGAGGTGTGGCCAGCGTTACGACACTAAAGGCAATAAAGCTCATTGACTCAATAGAGAGTAGTCGTTTATGCTACAGACTGCTGTGCAAGTTTGTTGTTGCCACAAAAGCACAGGAGCGCTTTTGTGGCCCTGTGCGTAGCATCCTCTTCCAATAGGCCTCCCACGGCCTGATGCGATTGTTTTTTGCGGTCTCTGGCTTGGAGTAACCTTCAGAAATGCTTACTCCCATTTCATTAGAATGGCAGACAGTGAGGCGTGTGAAGTCTGTGACACACCGGAGACCATACGCCATCTTCTATGCGAATGCCCCGGTTTTTCATCGGCAAGAAAGCAACTCCCCTCAATTTTACGGAAAAAAGGTTAAAAAGGCCACTGGTGCCAGCCGAAGGAAGCTGTAGCAACGTTTCCCTGATACGCATTCATAAAGGAAGGCGTGTTTGACATGCTAGCTTGGCGAGTTTTATGCTAGGCGTTTTATAAACTTGTTGTCTACCTCTAATTGGGGTCATTAAAAACTGCCCCTGGCTTTTCCTTCGGCATGCAAGCTTGAACACTCAGGGGCCGTTCATATTACGCAGGCCCTATCAATGGCCGTTCGGCAGGCCTGCCGAACGGCAGGCCTGCCGTAATGGCCGTTCATATTACGGCAGGCGCTATAAAGTTTTCAGAACGCAACCTCATTTGTATGAACCGTTCAGCAGCGAATTTTCATTCCAACGTGTTCCACATTCAGGAAATAAAAATGATGCAATTGTATATCGAGGCCTCTGTCAGCATTACGTTCAAGTACCGCGTCGTACACTTCTGCATCAGATAGAAGTAACGTTTGAGAATACTCACAGGTGTCCAGTTGACTTTAGCACACAGAAGAACAGCTGAAGGTTTAGCTAGGATGTCATTTTCCAAACGCCAAGAATTTTTTTGACAAGCAATCGCCTCACAGCCAACTAGAGCTGTCAGATGCCCTAAATGTTTCTTGTGCTACGAAGATAGCAAACGCAATAATTTGTTCTATGCACTGAGTACTTCATACTATACTAGCGTTATTTTTTGTTTCGGTGCAGGTTGCATACACAATAACTGAATTCGGGTTTACGAGTCACAGCGACGCATTTTGGAAACATCGAGAAACTGGTATTCGGCATGATTGTTTAATAAAAAGAAATGTTGGCATGCCAAGAACTATCGCTGTCATGAATTAATTATCGCAATAACGAGTTCAGCATTTCAATAATGAAACTCAGGGTAGTATGTTCTCTCGCTTTAAAAAGCGACACTTACGTTCAAGTGTTTTTCAACAAAAACAGTTTGGCCAAAATTTAACGTTCTACCAAAAAAGCCGAGATATCGTGCGCTTGGGTTCCCCGGTAATATTAAAAACTGTGGCATCGTAACAGAACCAAAGAGACGCGAGAAAGTGCTGTCGGTTTTGCCAAACACTTGCAAAGCATGTATTTTAAGCATAGATTCTTGCAGGGGTAGTTTTAGTGTCAACAGAGGCGATTAAGAATTGAAAACGTAAATACTTTTATTTTCATGCTTTATGCACATGGAATAGTATTTACTCGTTTTTTCAATTGAAACGATTATAATAGTTTGCGCCGATGTGAGCACTATTGTTCGATTGTGAAAACGTCCTTATGTTACCAGAATTCACGTTTTTCACCAGGTTGCAAATTTAACCTATTTGCTGTTCGTCCGATTCCGGAAATATTTCCTATTAGGACAAGTTGTGTGGGGGGTAATACTGTCCGTACGTACCTTTGACAGAAGTATTTCACGCGTAATGAATAATTTGGATTTTTTCCTTGAGAAACTCACTAATTAAGAGATGAAGATTTATTCAATAAAACGGTATGTCTGTCACGCATGCATTTATATTGCTATGTTTTAATGAGGGGAGACGCTAAACGCACCTGGTATAGGTTGTTTTATTATTTATATGCTTATACATCTTCAAAATTTTAGCATCTCTTGGTTGTTTTGAGAGTTGAGAGGGTGTAAAATTAATATTTCCTACAACTTAAACAACATATCTAAGCAGTGTTTAAGGGTCCTACATGGCTGCTCACCGAACTGGTGCTCTTTTTTTCAGACCGCAAGAACCCTTATGACGTCAAGTTCGACTATACCAACAGAAAGAACTGCATGGTTGCAAGATTCCCTTATAATGGCGACCGTAAGCATGATCGTTCAACGTTTTTGTTGTTTTCTTAATGTTTTAAGCACCACGGGATACATTTACCCGCCATTATTTCCCCTTTGTTCTCCTCTAGCCTAGCTTTATGGTCGTGCTCATGCAGCTGCTTTTGAAATGGTGCACGATGTATTCCTTTTAAGATAAATCATGAATCAAGCATGATGAATTCATGAATCAAGCAGCGGTAGCTTGAAAAGGTGTAGGCGCTGAGTCTCACTGGCAGTGAAGTATGCATTTGAGTGGCGCTTCTAGAGGAGTTTTTGATGTACATAGCTTTCTTTCCTCCAGTGTACTAACCAATCTTTTTCCAACGGTACCTTTTATGGGTGGGATAATATTCATGCTATGCAAGCATGTTGAACTGTAGCCATTCATTAATTTTTAAACACTTTATTACAGAGTGCGTGCTTTGGGTACTACCTAGTGTCAAAGATGAAGTTCCACAAGAATGCATCGACAATTTTGAAGACATCTGCGATGAGAAAATCTCAACATATGACAAAAACTTTTGCGAAAATGACAATGCTGATTAAATTGTACCCCATAGTTGCCTATGAATTCCCCTCGTTAAAGGAGCGGGCTCGTTTATTTTCAGGGTGGAGATGAGAGATAAGAGGTGGCGTTTAAAATGTTAGCTGCTTTCTTTCAGAAATAAGAGAGATTTCCCCGATTTTTATATGATAGCGTGACTTTCAGAAATGCTGAGAAATGACAGTATTAGCTGGTCTTTCTGGATGCAATAAAAGATACCTTCTCTATCGAACTTTTTCAATAAATGCTGCAGTTAGGACTTCCGCTATGCATACATGCGTTTTGTTTTACGGACTTTTACAGATCTACAAATGCATCCTACATTAGTTTTTAACGTTCCACAAAAAAACCCCTTTTAAACACGCATAAAAGCGCACAAGCTCGAAAAAAAAGGAGAAAATAGCGAAGAAAATGTTACTGGTGTAATGGCAGCAGGTAAGTTGAAAACTCCGTCAAATCGCTGCTCTTCTTTTCTCCATGCACCTTCGGATTTTGGCTGTTATTGTGTGCTTTAGGGGTCGTACCCCAACAGCAGCACTGCTAATGACATATTTGTTGTAAGGTCCCGCCATGAACGCATTTCGAAGCCACTCTACTAAAGACCGGCACAAGAGCAATGAGATTGTTGCGTGTTGGCAAGAACTGTACTTTGCGAGCAGCACTACAAAACTAAGCAAGAATAACGAAGCCGCGCCGTATGTCACACCGATCCTCCCCTAGGTTTTCAGTTTTTTAAGCCTAGCGCAGAACCATAAATATTGTCCAATTAGCCAGTAGTCCCGTAATCTATAGGTAGACAGATTATTTCAAGCTCTTCGAGATAGGAAATGGCTAGTTCTAGCATTTACCACAAGCTTTGCGGGGACCCTTTGAACAAACTTGTTCATGCAAGCTAGATGATCGACCTCGTTTATTATTTTTGCAACACCTTGCAAGCATAGAACATGCGAACCGAATAGGCCGAAAGCACAAACCGAGTCCATACAGCCGAGTCTTAGCTTCTGAATAGTTTGGAAGGGCTTAGAGTCAGTGCATTACATTACAGGCTTGAGTACGCTATTACAGAATATATGTCGTCAGACATGAAAAGTAGGCCACCTCATGCGGTTTAAACTCGGCTTCATCGATTAGGATTGTGTCGGACGTTCCTGGAAACTAGCAAATGCCAAGACGCGCAAATGAAATGATATCTCCGGCACGAGCGCCAAATAGACAGCTGCCCAAAACATCGACGTGAAGTGTTTGTCTGAATTATTCGGGCTAATCTTCAGATAAGTGGCCAAGTTAACGGCAGAAATTAAATTTCGTGAGTGAGAAGGACAAGAGAACGCGAGCGGTTGCTGGGGCCATATATTGTATTCTCTAGTTGGTTCCAATATTGGTTATAATCGAATTCCTTTAACTGGGCTTGTGATTGAGCGCAGTCTACGAATACTTGGAGGTAATACTTAAGCAATAACTGAATTGAAATCTTGTAGTATTGCAAGGGATGAATTCGCTCCTAAAATAAGTAGCCTAAAATAAGTTAGACATATACTGCTTTAGCAATAGTAAAAGCAAATGAGGCACTAAAGTGATTTTTTTTTTATAGTTTCGGAAAATTTGTTGAAATGAGAGAGAAAACCTCAATCATTAAAACTGCACTGTTTTGGAAAGAGGTTGGCTCATCCGTGAATGCAATAAAAAATCTTTCCTTTATTCGTCGAGATAGAAAGAAACAGCTATTTTTATTTATTTTTATTTGTCAGATATGCAGACCCTTTAAGCTCCAAGCAGGGCGAGCATTCACATAACAAGTCAAGGGAACAAAAAAATCCTGCAAAGTACAGCAAACGAAACCATAAAGATGACTATTGTTAATTTCTCTTGGTATTGTTCATGCAAAGAATGATGGGTAATGCATAAATAAATATTTGTAGCAAATTATTTGTCAGAGAGGGGTGGTTCGGATGTCCGCTTGTTCGAGTCAGTAAAAGAGATAAATACTGTTGATGTCCCCGGCAACGTGGTTATATTGAGTAGCGCGAGAAAATTGAAGTAGAATAAATTTTTTCTTCGTGAATGAATGAATAAGTGATGGTATCTTTATGACATCAGAGAGCTATTATAACTGGGGAACTTTGGAATACATTAATCTAGCCGCCTTTCGTTGCTTGAATGGATGGACCGCATACAACAGAATCAACGAACTCACAACACACAATAATTGCATATTCAGGTGTAGGTAGACTAAATGAGAGATAGCTAGATAAATGAAAATCAAAATACACTTGGAGTGCTACAAAATCATGCCTCAATAAGGTTCGCTTCCTCAGAGAGTAGGAGAAATATTCTTAACATGATTGTTCCAGTATAGATTATTTGTAATTGTTACGTCTCCGTACTTGTGGTTAGGGACTTGAATGGAAGGACTTGAACGAACTTGACGTGAAGGAAATGGGCGATTGTTATGGTTTATCCAAAAAAAAGCCGATTGTCGAGTAGTACGAGCCATTCCCCTCTGGTTACCACGTAGCGGCAGGACACAGATGAGAGAAATTATGGCAGATGATGGATGACCATTTACATTATGTACCAGCGGGCCATGACGGAGCGCGCGTAGGCTGCACACTAGCCACTCCTACGTCGTTGTCGTGCATGGTGGGCAAAGATACCATGGGGGATAGACGGCCATATTCCGTGACTTAAACTCCCCGTTCGAGGGCGACCATCCCGGGAGAGGCAGCAGTCACTGGGTGGGTGGGGTGAAGGTGCAAATGAGAGAGAGAATAGAGAATAAGTGTCGAAAAACTCTTGCTACCACAGATGACGATGGAGAGTTCCGTGAGCAGCGGCCCCAAAACAGCGATACTTGCCGATGCAACGAGGCAACGTCCCAAAGCCCTTGAGTCACACCAGAGAACCGGGCAGAGGATGGGCAGCGTCTTGTTGGGTCGCGGCTGGTCACGTCGGCAGGTCTCGGGTGATCATTGGCTGGGGAAACAAGGCTCAGGATAATCACGTCCATGGCTCACTGGGGATCGGGCGGACCGGCGTGATCCAAGATTCTTGGTGTGCTCGCTTCAGGCGCCGAGGCTAGGCGAGTATAAGGTCCAGGATAGTCCTGCACGCAACACCTCTGCCTAAGTGTTACGTGACGGCAGGACATAGATTAGAGAAACCATGGCAGATGATGAATGATCTATTTACAAGCGGCCATGACAGAGCGCTCGTCGGCTGCACATTAGCCACAACTTCGTAGTCGTCATTGTCATCATTGTCGTGGATGGTGGGCCACGACGGCATGGGTATTGTCCGCCATGTTCTGTGACAATATTAGGCTAGTGTCAGTGCCATTTTGATCATTAGCAAATGAAATACATTTAATTAAAATGCAATCATCTGTGAACCGCAGCATAATACGTATAACCCGACAGCAAATATTACTCTTAAATTAACCAAATAAAGGTGTCAGTATACCATTTTGAGGTACGCCCGAATTATCTGGAAGACATTTCTTTTGATGTGCTTAGACTCTGTGATGCGGAGGATACTGTTGCCCAACAAATACTAACAATAGCAAAACTAATCAACAAATAGTAACAAAACTAACCAATTAAGAAAGGCTTTCCTATCTCATCACAATTATATTACCGTGTGACGCCGTGCCGAACGCATTGCTCCAAACTAGAAGGACAGGACAAATTTTGCCGTAATTTAAAATGTCGTAGCGCATAAATAAATTCAAGTTACTTGGAGTGTTTGTATCCATCAACCTTCCCTGAACCATTGTTTCCCAAGCGTAGTACTGAATATTCCTGTGACTAATCGAGTATATCCAGGTAAACTTGTCATGTTCTGTGATTTAGAATGAAGAAATGTAAAGAAATCGGGCGATTGTGTTGGTGCACGGATTGGTGGCCTTTGTACGAGATTTCGGTGCACGTTCAAGATCCCCAGTGGTCAAAAATTTATCCAGAGCCCTCCGCTACGGCGCACCTCATCGCCTGCGTTGCGTCCGCGCGTTAAACCCTACGATCAATCAACTGGTGGCCTTTACTAAATATTGGCACCACTCGCGCTGCCTACTTGAAGTCAGCCATTTTCCAGACATGAGCTAATCATCGAACAAATATTCGGCAGATCGTCTTGAAATGAATGCCTTTAGCAGTGACATAGATACAGGGCCATCAAAGTTGACAGCATTTTTAAAATGAGACGTTTAAAAGTTTAAAAGTATGTGAAGGCCACCTCTACGGCAACGTTATACGTCCATGGGGACACAGAATGAGCTGCTAATTTATGATGTCGGTAGCTGAATTACTTAAATGGAATAATACATTTTCAGTGGCTGCAGTAAGCAGGCATGTTTGCATTAAAAAGTTAGACGCAATTGTGTTTCTACACAGTTTAATTTGGCACAATTCTTCTAGCGCATCCATACTCCAGGATATCTAATTGCGAAGTTTAATTGCCGTTTGCATGATTCCGCAAGCAAGACAGTGAGGACCAGCGCGAAACTGTTGGCGTTTGTGACGTGCCTGCGGAGTAGGGTGTTTAGTTTCACAACGAAGTGGAGTCGTTGGCGAAAGTGACAACTGCACCTTTTCAGTCTTGGCTTGCGTAATGGCGAGCTGCAGTACTCGGAACTGCTGTTTTTCCTTGAATTCGCCAGCAGAGAGTGAGAGAGGGGCAGTTGATTCCAATATTTATTCCAAAGTATTATTTGGAAGTTCTCCCGTTACAAACTTCCTCGTCCGGAAGGTAAATTAGATGGAAAGGTGATCACTAGCCTATGTCATGTAGTAAACATCTTTTTGTTTTGTTTGAGTCCAGCAATCTCACAAAAAGTGTCTTAAAAGATGGTCTATTGGGCCCAGTGGAGGCCGATAGCAGTTTGGATAGCCACATCAGTGATTTACAGTGGATTCGATTGATCAGCGGAGTCTTCAGGCGCTTTACTTAATGTGTAAGTTTTAGCGTAGGTCCACGTGGTGCTTTGCGCATCGGACTGCCCACATGGTAAAATGGGAATACCAAGAAATTAGGGGAGCCGAACAGAGCAGCCTAACAAAGATGGACTTCTTACCGAAGCCGTTACTATACTTTAATAAAGCGTTGCCTTTAATGAACATTTATTAAACCTTTAATGTTACTTTTTGAGCCAGATTCGTAGAGTTCTCACAGAAAGGCAGCTTTGTTATGGCGCACTGAAAGACGCCCTTATTTGGGAGAGTAGTTCGGTCAAATGTGCGCAAATATTCATTATAATTCTCCGGCCCGCTTGGCGTGCTACAAGTTCGTAATTATGTCTTTGCGATTTTTGGCAGCTACATGGAAGAGAAGCACAGTGGTCGGTTTCGAGTTTAAGTTTTTTTGGTGCCTATTTTACAACCGCGTCAAATTTCCAAAGATGAGAAACGCTGTTAGCTATGTTGTCCCAGTGTCTTGTTGTTCAGGAGAATTTTAATTTTTCTGATCTTTTTGTTCGGAGTCGGATGTTTGGTGCTGAGCTCTTGCGTATCCGTGACAATTTCGTTAATGTTCAATTGAGTTATTAGAGAGTTTTAGCAGTCCGTCCGTTCCGTTCGTTACGTTGTTACCGGGTTGACAGGTACCGGTCTGCGCCTGCGGCGCGCGGAAGGGCGAGGAGGCGCGGACATGGCGAAGGCCGGCCAGTGGAACTAATCTCCCTACCGTGACGAATGCCCAAGTGCCGCGACGGGTCCCGGTCAACACGCTAGCTACGTACGCGACGGAACGGACGGACTGCTAAAGCTCTCTATTGAGGTGACCATGTTCGCTTCCTGTGGGTTACCGTCGTTCGGGCTAAATGGTGGTTTAGTAGAGCTTGGTAAGTCAGTTGGTGGATTTCTTGTCTTATCTGAAGGCGCGGCCCAACGGGTGGCGTTTTTTAGGTTTGTTGGCCGGCATTTGGGTATTTGCTGGGGCATATTGGGTTTTGAGGTATGTGACTTTGTTTTATAGTATAAAGCTTAAATATTAGGAGGCAACGTGTGCCTTTTCAAGACGGGGATTTCACAAAAAATTGTACAATGCCTGTAATGGCAAGAACGGTCCGTGTGCCCGAAGTTATGGTAATTTTAGGCATGAGCCTTTTTGGTTGGTAGGGGGACACTTTGAGAGTTCCCAAGTAATATTTTACCGAGCCTTGGAAGATACGCTGAATTTGACAGTTTCACCTACGTGTAAAGCCCTACCACGGTGGGTGAAGTATTCCGCGGAGTTCGGCATCCGTTGGCGCAGCTGTTTTAAAACTCCCGCGTCAACCTCCCGGTCATGCGCAGCCACGCCACGCGGCCGAACGAGCCTGCCTCCTCGCTCAGCCAGCGGGGCAGAGCCAGCGGTCACTAGATGCGGTTGACCAAATACGTCGTTTCTTTGGCACCATGGCCCATCAACGCGATGGTCACCACTGAAAAGGAAGTATTTCGTTTGCGGTGTCAGAAAGGAAGGAGCATCAAGGACTTTTTTCCAGCTAAGTCTAGCGCTCGGCAAAATAGCCAGCGTGCGCGTTCAGCAAGCAAAATATTTCTCTTCAATAAATTCACATCGTAGGCGTGGTCGCGCAGCTGTACAGTAGGGCCGCGAGCTTGTTTCCTTCTTTGCATGATTATAGTTGTGCACCCAACGGAGCATACAAGGCCGTAAACGGTATAATTGATATAACAAAATGACGGATATAACGAATATTAAAGTGCCCGTTCAACTTCGTTATGACGCAGTTTGAGCGTACTGATTTCACGTAATAAAGAATTGAAATTAATAATTACCCCCATAAAAACGCAGGCTTCAATAACGTACTCCATATATTCCACAAAAATTACTGTTCAAGACAACGAATCACCAAGAGGTAAAAGTAATAATCATTTCATCAATACGCACTCAACAACTACACAAACAGAGACAATCATTAGGTTCTCGCAGCGCGTAAAGCATCTTAAGTGCAGTAATGTGATGCTCTTCGACACATTCTCTAAATAAAAAGAGTGACGGAAATTTTTTAAAAATAAATTGGCCTATTCAAAAATGTTTGTGTGATAATTTTTCTCAATTAGTTTCACCGTCCAGCACAGTATTATTATTTGTTTTGAGAAATTCATGACAGTTGAGTTTCAAAAGGTTTGAAGGAGTGATGCTATCAACGAAACTTTTGTCGCCAAGTGCAGAAAAAATATGGAAGTACGTAAGCGTCCTCACTTGTTTGAAGGCGAAGGGTGGCGGTACTTGTTACCAGTTTTGTTTACGGCTATATCGTATTTAGGACCTCTCTTCGCTTTGCTCCTTTGGCTGTTGGAACGAAATTACTCCGACCAGTCTCGCTTCTGCTACGCCGTGTTTGCGTCTGTTTCGCCGCTTCATTTCCTTCGACTTATGGCGCGGATTACATCTGCAATCAGGCAAGCACGCGCCACTGCCTCCTAAAATTAGATCTTTGCTCGACTAGTGTGCACCTGTTCTATTACGTGCCATCACCTGCAGGTACAATGCGGCCAGAATCTTCCACGAATGTACAGTTCTAATTAAAATTTTGACTCTTCTGAAGCAGTCACATTTGTTCCCAGAAGCTCCATATTACTGGACAATCCACCAAGTTGATATATCTGCTAGGAAGAAAAAGGCGCCCCCACAACTTTTATTCTTTAGATGTAGTTAAATGTAGATTGACGGATTGTTGGTAATTCCGTTGTTCTTGAATTGGCGCCCCCTCGATGATCCGAGAACCGGTGGTGCAGTCGAAGACAACGAAGGCCTATTCCAGTGGCAGTAGACTTTAATGTACGGAGAGTCAGGGATGTAAACAGTGCGTGAGACGACGGCGTTCACCCCGGCGTGCACCAACACAACCGTCCCTCGTGTCGTCCCACCGCCGTCTCTCCCAGAATCCCCCGATCAACATCAAACACAGCATACGTAAATCACAACTTCATATGCTGCCCAATCACAGCCAAGAACACAGGTACTCTCCATTCGCCCCGACTATTCATCCTCGCCATTGGTCCTGCCTGAATCCCGTCACCTCCTCACCCTACTGCCCCTTTAGGTGGAGGAAAGACGTTCTCACGGGAAAGGAAGAGTCACCGCCCTGACAGCCACTAAACGTTACCGCGACGCCATCGCCGGCGCCTGGCTTACTGAGGCTAAGTACTGCTAGACAAGGCCGGCTCCTCAGATCATCCACCACAAACGCGCGCCGCGTCCGCTGTCAAACGGTGTCGAGCATAGATCAACACGGCGACGTCTCGTCCCGCTAACGACGGAAGCGCACTCGGTGTGTCTCGCCGCCCCGCGCCCCCGGTACCGTCCTCAGCCGACAACAACAACAGTGAGGGAAACAGCAAAGCATTGAACCGCCGCCGCCGCCGCCGGCTTTAGGCGCCGGGCACAACTCCCGGGCAATTTTCCTCTCAAGCAGCCCCCGTCCGAGTGAAAGCGGTGGGAGGCGAACAATGCACACTGCCGTCGCGTTGCAAAGCGGCTCGGAACACAGGAAGGTCGTACGCTGACCCCTACTCGCAAAACTTACACCACAACAAGGTAAAATAGATCAATGACATACACCAAATTAACTCCTCCCCCTCAAGAATGTTACCCGACACTTGCTGTCCGTGTAACATGACAAGAAAAAAAATAAATCTACTCATTCTGTTACAATACCATTACATCTGTCAAACTCCAGCCCTCCATAACCGTTGGACAAAGAAAAGCATCACTCTACACTATTCCCCTAATAATCAAGATAACATAAAACATACTTTTAGGAAAGTACACGTGAAGTAAGATAAACACAAATACGCCTCATATACAACACATCGCAACAACCCGAACATGCAACCATGCAGCGTGCACCATTGGAGAGGCCCACACGGCATGCTCCTGAGGTCTATTTGGGAATCGCATAGCACCCCTCAAAACTGACGATACTGCTTCACTGCACACCAACGTACACACACACACACATCACCCAAAAACACCTTACACTGCTATAACACCACAACACAAACCCCGCATCAAGGGAATCAAAACTCTTGAGGTCAACAATTCTATCATCAGCCCAACAGAACACGTTACTGCAATCGCATGTGTTTAATAACCACCCAAATGGGCCTGGGTTAACAGCGTAGAGTTATTCGTCATACCCTAGCCGCGATAGGGCATCCGCTGCCTTGTTCAAGGAACCCTTAACATGGGCGATTTCCAAGTTGTACTTCTGAAGTGCGAGGGACCAGCGCATGAGCCTTGCACTAGAAGGCGCGGAACGGGTCAGAAAGGTAAGCGGATCGTGGTCCGTCAAAATCTTCACCTTATTACCGAACAACCACGTGTCAAGGCAGCCCAGAGCCCACACGATAGCGTACGCCTCTCTTTCTATGGCGGACCATTTCCGCTGAGCTGGGGTAAGCTTCTTACTCAGAAAAGCTATTGCCCGGTTAACTCCGCTCTCTTCCTGCGAGAGGCATGCCCGGTCGCCACCTCTGACGCGTCTGTCGCAAGACAGAAATCCTTGCGGGGGTCTGGCACAGTGAGTCCCGGGACGGCCGTTAGTGCTTCCTTAACTGATTCGAAGGCAGCTTGTGCCTCCCCGTTCCAAGGCAAAACATTCGGGACCCGCTTGCCCGTAAGCGCTGTCAGCGGAAGCACCAGGTGGGAATAGGCGGGAACGTACTCACGGAATAATTGAGGAGCCCGAGCATGCTTCTCAACTCGCGCTTCGTCCCCGGTGGCTTCAGCTGCTCGATCGCCGCAATTCGGTCCGGATCAGGGGCATGCGTACCAGATCCCACCACGTGACCCAGATACTTAACATGCGACTGCGCGAATCGGCACTTGGAAGGGTTCACCGTAAGCTTTGCGTCCCGTATCGTCTGTAACACAGACTTCAAGTGGGAAATATGGTCCTCCCAAGTCTCCGAAAACACCGCCACATCGTCGATGTAGGCGCACGCATACTGGCGGTGGCCAGCGAGGAGTCCGTTAACTACTCTCTGGAATGTTGCCGCGGAGTTTCGGAGCCCATAAGGCATGACCTTCCACGCATACAGGCCATTATGAGTGGCAAAAGCGGTTAGGCTCTGAGATTCCTCCTCAAGGGGAATTTGCCAATACCCACGGGTCATATCAAGCACGGAAATATACCTAGCCCCAGCTATGCTATACAGAAGCTCAGTCACGTTCCCCATTGGGAAGCTATCTGCTACCGTTACGGCGTTAAGGCTTCGGTAATCCACACAGATCCTTATGGAGCCATCCTTCTTCAGTGCACACACAATCGGGTGCGCCCCCGGGCTGTGCACAGGATATATAAAATCCCATTCCAAAAGTTCGGTTATCTGCCTCTCAACCTCCTCTCTCATCGCCATGGGAACCTTGTACATGGGCGGGCGCGCCCGGGTGGTTCCGGGAATTAGCGTAACGCGGTGTTCGCCTACAATGCACTTCCCTGGTCTATCCGAAAAAACATCACCGAACTGCACCAGGACTTCCTTAAGTTGCCTTGCCTGCATGGCGTCCAGACTAGTCACCTGGAAGTCGGTTTTCTCTGCTTTAGCCGACTCTTCTATATGCGGGGCCGTTTCTATGTCACCAAACTCTGCGTCTGTCCCAAACACCACGCCTACGTTGCTAGCTCGGACGCAGTACGGTCGCAACTTGTTCGCGTGGACAAGTCTCTCGTTACCTTCTTCATCACGTACTACATAGCTATCGTTGCGCTGCCTCGCTTTTATTGTGACAGGACCCGTCCACTTTGGTTGCATCTTTCCACCGGCATCCGTCTGCACAACCAGAACCTCATCCCCTACCCTAAATTCCTTCTTCCTGGCTCGCAGGTTATACTTCTGCGTATAGGCCTGTTGAAGTCTCGAGCTTCGTTCGTTGACCACCTCGGCCGCAGCGCTCATTCTCTCCCTCAGTTCCATGAGATAGCCAATTCCAATTCCAATTCCATGTTCCCCCCCTTCCCCGTCAGAAAAAAAAGAAAAAAAATGTGGGGAACAAGACCTGCTCCAGCTAGGCTATGGCAGGTTTAAAGCCAATATAAAATAAACAAATAGGGCGAAAAGCCAAACAGACATTTTTAAGAAAAACCAATTTGATGATTAAAAAAAAATACCCCGACGTACGTAACAGCAGGACAACCAAGCAAAGTTTAAAAGACTAACTAAGCGCGAAGGAACATCAAACAAAGCATAGGGAAGAACGTTCTCAAGTCAGTTCGGCACAAAAGATCGCACAACGTAGCAGTTCCACTCTCAAGTGTGTACAGCACCCTCAAAAAAAAGCCCGAGTCAGAGCTGAGGCGGCATTATCAACTCTCACAGACACCAGGTCACACGCTGTAGCACAAGGACCTTGGGCACACAATATCGCGGAGGTGCAGTCCATGGGTGGCACGTATCTAGGTGTTAGTTCTACTAAAAAGGCGGCAAGCGGGGGTGAAGGTATAAAAGAAACACCGAGAGAGAAAAAAAAATCACTGAACACACGTAAGCGTCACACCTCGGGCATAGATCGGGAAATAAAATCGGTGAGGTCCATGAGAATCTTCACGGCTGTTGAACTGTCCAAAAGGTGACGAAGCTGTGGTGGCTGTAACGGTGAATTCGACAGCCGACGAAGTCTCTGAATATAGCTGGCCGTTTTCGGGCATTCTGTTAAATAGTGCCCAACCGAAGTGGCAGGCGCACCGCAGAAGCACTGACAGTTTGGTGTGAGTTGTAAACGGTGAAAGTAATGAGGAAATCGACCGTGTCCAGTTATCAGGTGAGCTAGCTTCTTGGAAGGCGGGAAATAGGAAGGAAGGTCCAATACACTGGGAGTCCATCGATATAATTCAGTGTCGCAGTTGTTAGTACTCCACGTCTCCTGCCATACCAAGCGACCGACCTTCATCAGCAAAGAACGCACTCTGGTTCTCGACCACCTTCCACGAACCTCCTCTCCTCTTGTGGCAGCACTGCGGGCGACAGTATCCGCAAGCTCATTCCCCCACACACCAGAGTGAGCTGGCACGTGGTATATAGATACAGGCAGTAAATTTGAGAGCCGGGAAATATTTTCTTTTAGGCGATGAATGGTAGCGGACTGATTAAATGGATTATTGAGAGCCAATAAAAGCGAAAGACTGTCTGAGTAGATACTGACGGGGCAGGAAGGTCTGTCGTCCAAGAGAAACAGTACGAGTTGTTGCATGGCAATCACCTCGGCATCAAAGGAGGTGGTTGGACACGCCAGACGGAACCTCCTCACCGCATACACATGGTCTGCCCCATTCAAAATAACAAAGGCTGCTCCTGATGCAGTCGACGTGTGTGATCCGTCTGTGAAGGCGTGCAGAGTGGAGAAGTACAGCCTGCGGTTTGCTTCCGTTCTGGTGAGACGGTCGTAACGGACACGAAGTCGTCGCGCAGGGTGTGTGTCGACCTTGATGGGCAGGTCCACATCAGAAGGATCGAACGATGCCGTGTTGAAGGTCACTGGTTGCTGGTGATGAAACAATAGAAACATGCGCACTGTGATGTCTAGGTGGATGTGAAGCGGAAGCGCATCGGCAAGGACTTCTAGGGCGGCGGTCCGTGTGGTAGTATACGCCCCGGTGACGGCGAATAATGAAGATCTTAGCAGCGAGTGTACGCGGGCTTTCAGTAGATGGTGTTGGTTGATGTGCCACCATGCAGGCGCTGCGTATGAGACTGCTGGAAGGACCACAAGGTGATGTAACTGACGGAGATGAGATCGACTGACTATGGTATGCATGCGGGCAAATCTTGTGAGCGAAACTGCCATCTTTTCAACTGTGAATTTCAAGTGGTTTGTGTGCGCCACGAATGTGAGGTGACTGTCGAAAATCACTCCGAGGAGTTTCATTTCCGTCACCTGCTTGATAACTGCGCCGTTGAGCTTGATGGTTGGTTTCCTAATAGCCCCGCGGTCACCTTTGGAGACAAGAAGGCAGGAGCATTTAGCGGGGTTCAACTTTAATTTTGCGGCTCCGGCCCAAGCAGTTATCCTAGAGAGGGCTACGTCAGCAGTCGCCTCCAATTGTCGACGCGTACGACCATGAATAATGATCACGGTGTCATCCGCATACGCTTGGATGTATGCATCTTGAGGCATGGGCAGGCAAAGCATATCATACACGTATGCGTTCCACAAAAGTGGGCTGATAGGAGAGCCCTGAGGAGAGCCTTTTGAAGTGGCATGGGTAGTGCTTCCTGAAAATGTGTCAAAGGAGACGGTGCGACCCTTTAGAAACGATTCCAGGAGCTGGTAGATGTTGCGGGGGCAATGATGAGATCGGAAAAAATATAATAATCGGGGATGCCAGATGCTATCAAATGCGCCTGTAAAGTCTAGTGAGATTACGAGTGAAAGTCCCCCACTGTCTTTATGCTGCTGCAGTCGATTGCGTAAAGCAAATAAGGCAGACGTCGTGCTTTGACCGGTAGTGAAACCATATTGCTGCGGATGAAGTAAGCGAGATCGTTGTAGGAAATAATATAAGCGGCCATTTAACATTCTTTCCAAAAGCTTGCCAATCATAGATGTCATGCATATTGTCCGGTACGAAGAAGGTGCAGTGGGTGAACGTCCTGGTTTTAACAGAAAGGTGACACGTGCTTGTTTCCAGTGGGGGGGAAAGTGACCGTTCGCGAGACAACAGTTGAAAAGACACAGTAAAAAATTAGGAATATGATGAACGAAAAGACGAACCATGGGAGTTGTGACATCGTCGAGACCTGGCGCTGCATTAGCATTTAAATTTCGAGAGGCCAATTGCAGTTCTTCTAGCGTGAATGCATCATCTTGTTCTTCCGCGGGGTATGGAGTTGAAGCCACTATGGTTCTAATTGCCATGTGGGCCAGGGTGTCATCACGTTCATCAACAGGAAGTGAGTCCGCATAAGCAGATCCGCCGACTGTATTGTGGATGTTGTCGAAGTGTCGTCCGTCACATGTAGTGAAGGCAAAACAGAGGGCGCTCTAAACTGGTTAAACGCCACATTAAAAGGTGGTCCAAAAAGGTTCTTGCCGGACGCTCTCGAGCACGCCTGTCGCACAGCCTTGTCTTTTGCAAGCTGAATATTTTCCCTGTACGCAGCAAGTCGCCGATAGTAAATGAATTTGTAATCCGCTCGTAAAAAGGGGTCGCGACACTGCTGGTACCGGCGGCGCAACACTCGCACGGCTGATCTCTCTCTCGCAATGGCGTCACTCCACCACATGTTTCCCTTGTGCTGCTTCGGAAGCCGCTCAAACTTTCTTTTGAGACAGTCCAGCTTAGAGTAAAATCTGTCCAATGACGAGTTGAGGGCGCTTGGTGTAGCAATATCTTCATGAGTGAAACCTTCAATCCAGTCATCACTTGCTAATTCTTCAACCAGATGTTGTAATGCGGCCTTGCTTAAGCGTTTTTTCTGCGGTAATTGCACCATTCTGGGACCAAATACCACATATTTATGATCAGATAGAGTTGATGTGTCTCGCACTTCCCACAAGGGGTTGCCATCCCAGATTGTTCCGGAAACGAGGGTGAGATCAATCCAAGACTCTGAATATGCATTGTGAAATGTGGCTATGGACATGGGGTCGTTTAATATTCGGAGGTGCGCCCCATGAATGAAATGAGCAAGTTGAATGCCACGAGAGTTTAGAACGGTGCCGCCCCAAAGAGGATTCCTCGCATTAAAATCGCCCGCCAGCAGCAAGTTCGGTACTCGGTGGCGCTGAAGAACGTCTTCAATACCGGACAACGTAAAGTCAAGAGGTACAGATGGAGCCGCGTAAACGGCTATTAGGAGCAAGGTGAACTCCTGGTGCTGAAGTCGGAGAGCCACGATGTATGGAGACACTGCCAAGGGGAATACGTCGAATCTGCGCTTAGGTATGAGAACCATACAACGTGGGGTGGCTGAGTTGAGGAAACAGAGCCAATTGGGCGGCACTCCGGGCACTGTTGATCCACGAGCGTAAGGGTCAGACACAATAGCCACATCAATGTGCTCCGCTTCGATGAAATCAACAAGGTGAGAAGTAGCTGCACGGGTGTGATCCAAATTTGCCTGAATAAATTTTAAGAAAGTCATTTGATATATTCTTGTGACAGTGAACCGGAAACAAAATGTTATGTTATGCAGAGACAACGGGCGAAGAGCAAGGTGCCTGGGTGCATTCATAAATGGTTTTTTGACGCATGCGTGAGACTCTTGATTCTACAGTGTAGCAGCAAGGCGCATTGAAGACGTGATCTGAACGACGCCCCGCTGCGCGACACTCCCTGCAAACAACCTTTTCCTTGTCAGCCAAAGTGCAGTCTGCAGTGGCGTGCTCTTCGGCGCAGTATGTGCAGCATACACGTTCTGAATTGCATCGTACCGCTACGTGACCGTAAGTACAGCAGCGGCTGCACGCTGCCACGTAAAAATTTTCCTTTATGGGACATGACGTCCATCCAAACAATAGACGGTCCTTCCTTTTCAAGATGTTGCACACAGAAGGCGAAACTTCCACGATATGTACGTTGTTGCCCGTGCGGTCTTTGAAATAAGTCCTGTGTTTGAAGTCTTCTTCTGGGATCTCTAATCCATTTCGAGCATTGATGTTTGTGCGGAGTAGGCCGGGAACAACGCTTGGGTCAACTCCACTGATCTTAAACTGGGGAAGGCGGCGTGGAGGGCGGGTGACTTTGATTGCAGCTTTCAATTGTACATTTCCTTCAATTGCTTTTTCCAAATTGTCAATGGATGCGCGGTCTGCAGATACCACTGTGAGCCCTGAACGGTTGGGGATAAGTTTCACCTGTTTTGACGCCAATTCCTGATGGTCATTTCCGAAAGTCGCTTTTAACAATGTGATAGTTTCGGGGCCGGGATGAACAGAAGGAAGCAACGGAGAAATGTGCAGTACATGATTCGGATCCGAGGCGAAGCTGACGGCGTTATCTGGGCGTTGTTGCGTGGGCTGAGGAGGAGCAAGCGATGGTGCGGGACCCTGAGAGCCAGGAAAGACATTCTGGTGGTCTCTAACAGCGTTCACATAGGACCGCCGCGGCATAGAAGGTTGTTGGGTGGCTTCACACTCTCGACACTCAGCTAGTTGTGAAACGAAGTTCGTCAATTGTTCCTTCGGCACGAGAAAGCTTTGTGCGAAGCGCCATGAACATTGCCTGAATGTCAAAGAACACTTCCAGGATTCTTTCACGCGAGGGACATGGCACTTTGTGCTTGCTGTCGCTGATGATATTAATTAGTAGCTTCCCTTTGTCACATAGAAGAGAGGTATCTTCCTCTTTTCTGTGGATAATCCCTCCAAAAGGTGTGTTGAAGATACCGGAGAACTTCCACCGCCACTGGTACCAGCTGAGGCATGTCCCCGCGGGGGAATTGTCCCCCTCCAGCTGATGATGAATATCAAGGGGATTGTCTCTTGTAAAGATCCTTGCTCGCGAGAAAGCAGCGCGCTGTCGCCGGCTACAAGTGAGCCTCGAGATGTAGAGCGGAGCGTAGGAGAGTGCCCGGAAGTCATATTATAGTCAAGAGGTCCTGTCCAGAGTCCCGATTTGTAGGGGAAAACGTGCTAGGCGAAGTACACTGAGCCAGGACGTGTACTAAGCCTAACCGCACATCGGTAGTCCCGCGAAACAACTGCATGGCCTCAAAAGAAGACTGGTGCGCTCACCGACGATGCTTGAGATGTTCGATGGATCGTAGTGGTGGTTGGCGATCTCGTAGCCTGGGAATCTAAAAAAACGCGTTCCGAGCACAGAGCCGAAAAAAACACTGCTTCGTTTTCCTCAGTCAGGAGATTGTCCCTGACTGAGGAAAACGAAGCAGTGTTTTTTTCGGCTCGCAACCTCGGCTCGCAAACCTCGGCCGCAGCGCTCATTCTCTCCCTCAGTTCCATGAGATAGCCAGCCGCTGGCTTATTCAGACCCGATGGGGGAGCCCATTCGCCGGTCCATGACTTGCGCAGAATGCTCAGAGGCCCTTGGGGAACTCGGCCGTACATTAATTCAAAAGGTGACACACCTGTTACATCATGCGGCACTTCCCGGTAGGCCCAGAGTAGGCATGGAACATAGCGATCCCAGTCACCGCCGTGTTCATCTATCACGTGGCGAAGCATCGCCTTGAAGGTACCGTTCCACCTCTCGACAATCCCATTGCTTTGAGGGTGCTCTGGAGTCGCGAAACGCACACTTACGCCCAACCTCTCCATGAGTTCTGCAGTCAACTTGGCGGTGAAGTTGGTGCCTTGGTCGCTACATATTAGCTGCGGCGTGCCACATCGTGAAAAAACCTCGATCAAGCCCTGGCAAGTGGCTTTTGCTGTTAAGGACCTCAGCGGAATCACCTCCGCCCACCTGGTGCAGAGGTCGACCACGCTAAGTGCGTACTTATGACCCCGCGCTGAACCTGGCTCGAGCGGCCCTATGCAATCCAGGTATACCACTTCGAATGGTGTACTCGGTCTCGTGAGTGGCGTAATAGGGACTCGGTCTGTCACGAGCTTACGAGAATGAACCTGACAGCCATGACAAGTTTGGCAGTGCCGTCGGACGTCGGAAGCCACCCCCGGCCAGAAAAAGGAGTTTTTTATACGCCCCTTCGTCTTCTTCTGGGAGAAGTGGCCGGCACATGGGCCGTCATGTGCTAACCCAAGCACTTCCGCGCGCCGCAATTTGGGAACCACGAGTTGTAAACAAGTTTTGCCCTCTACCACGTCCTTGTGGTAGAGCAGCCCTTCTTGAATTATCATACCGTGCGTCCCCTCCCTGGCTTGGCGCCAGGACTCTGCGAGGGACTCGTCGCTCCTCTGCTCCGCCGCGAACGACCTTTCAGTTTCGGGGAGCAAACCCTCGGCCTCGCTGTAACCCGTATCGCTTCCCTCGCCCGTCAGTGGCTCACCGTTCCCGGCCGTCAAAACATTCCCCGGGCGCGTTCGAACCACATCTCCTCTCTCTTCAACAGTGGCGGGCAACGGTTCTTTAGGGGTCGTCGCCTCAGAAGTCACAGCGGCGGCACTTGCATTAGGCATGCAGCTAAGCCCGTCAGCTGGCCGCTGAAAGTTGGCTTGCACTGCGCGTGAACTGGCTTGCTTTACGAATCCGCATGCCAGCGTCATGCCTGAGCCGCCACTAGCCGCCGACGCACTTGTGGTACCACTTAATCTTCCATCCCCCAACGGGGTATCGCCGACCGGTCCCGACAGAAGTGAGCTCGCGTTATCTTTCCTACTCACGCCTTCGACAGCTTCCTGCATCGTCTGCTCTGCTACAATTTCTTCTTCCAATCGCACCTGCTCCCTTAGCTCCGTTTCCAGATCCAGCGCATTCGCACACAGGTCTCCAAAAACATCGGGAGTGATTAGGGCCCCCACGTTACTGTCAAGTTCCTCTGTCACTGCACAGAGCACCTCCATCCGCTGAGTTGCGCTTCCCGATGCGTCGGGGACCCCAAGAGGAATATACATAAGGTCTGCCGTGACTGACTTGCCAAAGGCACCCGTGAGCTTCACCTTCGCGCTACTCTGCCCCAAAATTTCAGTGGGCACGTCGCCAGCTTTGATTACTGTGATGTCAGCACCAGAGTCAACACGAGCGGTGCACAATTTGTCACCAATGAGTACCTCTACCCACGGGCCATTCTTTGGGAGCCTGAAGTTGCTGTCGCGACTCACTCGTTTGACTTTCTCTCGCCGGTTGTCAAAGTTTCCGGCCACCACCCTTAAAACATCCGCGCCTAGGTTCCATCCCGACCTGCAGTTTCTCTTGTAATGCCCGTGCTGGCCGCACCCAAAACAACGAACTGAGTTCGCACGCGTATCTGGCCCGCGGGGAGACCTGTCCCGATTTCCACTCGGTTGCTGCCCGCCGCCGACCGGTGGTGACGCTCCCGGTGTGGAATACGAGACACTCTCTTCAAAATTTGCCGCGATCTCGGCTATTTCTTTTGCCGGCATCCATCCCTTCAGCTCGCTTTGGGTGACATAGGCTCTGAGATTCTCTGGCATTAGCTGCTTTAGCCTATCAGCAACCAGAAGTTTCTGAAGCCGCTCAAACGTCTCAACGTTCCTGCTCCGCAGGTAGCACGAAAACATTGTTTCAAGTCTCGTGGCCACCTGGCTCCACGACTCGCCCTCCTGCCTGGTAACCGCTAAAAACATTCTGCGGTATTCGTGTGCGGTCATACGAAGCTCTCCGAGGACTACCTCCTTCAGTTGTTTGTACGGCATGATTTTACCGTTGGCCTGGTTAGCGATGAATGCGCCAATTTTTTCGTTCAGGTACGGGAGAAGTATAGTGCCCTGAATTTCTTCAGGAATGTTTAGGGAACTAAAAAGGGCGTCCACCGTCTTAAACCACGCGGGAATAAGAGCGTTCTCGGTCGGCATCGGGGCGAGAGCGGTCTTTAGATCTTTTGCGTGCCGCGCGATGCCAGTTCTCTCACTTTCGATCTCGCTGTTCCGCTGTGACATCTGTGCGGCTTTGAGCGTCATCATCTCGAGCTGCAGCTTCAATAGCTTCATTTCTGTTTGCACGCTATCAGAACTAAGGTCTGTTGCCGTACCGGCAGGTGACTCGACAACCTCGGTATCCATTTTTTCTGACTCCGTACGCGCTCCCGAACGCAACTGCATGCACAAAAGGACCTCAGGAGATGCAAAAAAAAATGTGTGGCCTCACCCAGAAAACGTGCGATGCGTAGCGCCCGGTTGTCCGCACATAGTAACACACGCCAGTTTGTGATTCAGGAAGACGACAGCAACGCTCCGTCCAGCTGATCTCGTCGACGAAACGTTCACCTGATAGTCGTCCTAGCAACTACTGGTCCACCGCCAACACTGACGAAAGGCCACGACTCCAGTCCCACAGCCATGAATCTTTGGAATTGGGCTCCGCTGCTCTCTCGACGCACACGATAACTCCAGTCACCTCCTCTGCAGAGCAACAACTGCTGTAAAGCACTCCTCTTCTGGCATCCCAAGAAGTACCGCTGCGTCGAGGTCGCTCCCAGGTTCACTCGTCCGCCACGAGCAGTTTTTTTTTCACCCCCACGAAGAAGACACAGTCCAGTTTTGTGCCGCAAGGCGTCTTCTTGAAGTCTCCACGTCGAGGTTTACGCGTGCAGTGCACCAACGGCTGTCGTTACCCGTTAGACGCACCAACGCCTGATGATTTCCGAGGTATCTCCTCCTTCCGACGCTCCTCTACCAGCCGGCTCCTTGACGCCCCAACGTCGAAGTTTACGCATGCAGTGCACCAACAGCTGCAGCCATCCGTCAGACGCACCAACGTCTGACGATTTCCGAGGAATCTCCTCCTTCCGACGCTCCTCTACCAGCCGGCTCCTTGACGCACCAACGTCGAGGTTTACGCATGCAGTGCACCAACAGCTGCAGCCATCCGTCAGACGCACCAACGTCTGACGATTTCCGAGGAATCTCCTCCTTCCGACGCTCCTCTGCCAGCCGGCTCCTTGACGCCCCAACCGAAGTTTACGCAGCAGTGCACCAACAGCTGCAGCCATCCGTCAGACGCACCAACGTCTGCGATTTCCGAGGAATCTCCCCTTCCGACGCTCCTCTACCACGCTCCTTGACGCCCAACGTCGAGGTTTACGCCTGCAGTGCACCAACAGCTGCAGCCATCCGTCAGACGCACCAACGTCAGATTTCCGAGGAATCTCCTCCTTCCACGCTCCTCTACAGCCGGCTCCTTGACGCCAACGTCGAGGTTTACGTCAGCACCAACAGCTGCAGCCATCCGCACCACCAACGTCTGACGATTTCCGAGGAATCTCCTCCTTCCGACGCTCCTCTACCAGCCGGCTCCTTGACGCACCAACGTCGAGGTTTACGCATGCAGTGCACCAACAGCTGCAGCCATCCGTCAGACGCACCAACGTCTGACGATTTTCGAGGAATCTCCTCCTTCCGACGCTCCTCTACCAGCCGGCTCCTTGACGCACCAACGTCGAGGTTTACGCGTGCAGTGCACCAACACTTGCACCTTTCGTGACAGGCACCGACGTTATGACGCCTCCCAATCTCTCCGCCGTCGACTTGCCTTGCTGATCTTCGGCTCCCCTGTCTTCGAACTGCGGGGCTAGCCAATCCTGTCGACTGCGCCAGTTAAATGTAGATTGACGGATTGTTGGTAATTCCGTTGTTCTTGAATTGGCGCCCCCTCGATGATCCGAGAACCGGTGGTGCAGTCGAAGACAACGAGGCCTATTCCAGTGGCAGTAGACTTGAATGTACGGAGAGTCAGGGAACCGGTGGTGCAGTCGAAGACAACGAGGCCTATTCCAGTGGCAGTAGACTTTAATGTACGGAGAGTCAGGGATGTAAACAGTGCGTGAGACGACGGCGTTCACCCCGGCGTGCACCAACACAACCGTCCCTCGTGTCGTCCCACCGCCGTCTCTCCCAGAATCCCCCGATCAACATCAAACCAGCATACATAAATCACAACTTCATATGCTGCCCAATCACAGCCAAGAACCCAGGTACTCTCCATTCGCCCCGACTATTCATCCTCGCCATTGGTCCTGCCCTGAATCCCGTCACCTCCTCACCCTACTGCCCCCTTTAGGTGGAGGAAAGACGTTCTCACGGGAAAGGAAGAGTCACCGCCCTGACAGCCACTAAACGTTACCGCGACGCCATCGCCGGCGCCTGGCTTACTGAGGCTAAGTACTGCTAGACAAGGCCGGCTCCTCAGATCATCCCAAACAAACGCGCGCCGCGTCCGCTGTCAAACGGTGTCGAGCATAGATCAACACGGCGACGTCTCGTCCCGCTAACGACGGAAGCACTCGGTGTGTCTCGCCGCCCCGCGCCCCCGGTACCGTCCTCAGCCGACAACAACAACAGTGAGGGAAACAGCAAAGCATTGAGCCGCCGCCGCCGCCGGCTTTAGGCGCCGGGCACAACTCCCGGGCAATTTTCCTCTCAAGCAGCCCCCGTCCGAGTGAAAGCGGTGGGAGGCGAACAATGCACACTGCCGTCCCGTTGCAAAGCGGCTCGAAACACAGGAAGGTCGTACGCTGACCCCTACTCGCAAAAACTTACACCACAACAAGGTAAAATACATCAATGACATACACCAAATTAACTGATGGCAAGAAATTTTTATCGTAAACATGTAATAATTAAAAATAAGGTGAGGATATAGCGCTGTGGTACCGCAGCAGATTGCTACTGGAAGACCCGAGTACGAATTCTGAGGACACATTTGCTTTTTAATCACGATGCTCTTTCTGGGCTACTTAAACCCAAACATTTTGGTCTGTCTGTCTGTCTGTCTGTCTGTCTGTCTGTCTGTCTGTCTGTCTGTCTGTCTGTCTGTCTGTCTGTCTGTCTGTCTGTTGTGTGGCTGTCTGTCTGTCCCTCAATTCACGCACCCGGCTGAGGGGAAAAAATTTTAAAAGAGAAGTTTATATCAGCAAAACCTTTACAAACTACTAATTCAGGTACCATACTTCGTTCTTGTCAACGTTGTTCAATATTTTAGGCAAAACATCGATACACAGGTGGCACTAGGCATTTACTGCTAACTGAGGCGGTGATTTCTTGACCCCTGCTACTACGATGACGCTGGTTTGTCACAGAGCCGGGCGCTTACGACTTTTCAGATATTTCGGCGTGCCGCTAGGTTCTGTGGAGTTTAAAGCTACAGCTCAATGTTTACGGTCATATCCCTTTGTTGCCGTAAAACTGATGTTGGTTTGTGATATGCATTTAGGCTTGTGCTGTTTGTGCCTGCAGGACATAGACTTTTTTCCTAGTGCAGTCACGGTCTCAACTTCCAGAGAAAATCCTAGAATGATGTGTGCTACTACAAATAGAACATTTTAGGATGACGCCAGAAAGAAGGCTATGTACAGCCGGTAAAAGGCTTGTCTATAACACAGCTTTCGTACTCTCGGCCTTATCCTGCCCCGCCGGAGCGGGATTTGAATAAAACTCCTGCGGAATTCTGAAGTCTAAGGCCCTTCGCTTTTGCCTCCGACCTGTTTGGAACGAGTATGTTTCGGCAGTTTTCGGATGTGCTGGTTGAAGTTGAAATCGCTGTTATAGACAAGCGTTTTACCGGCTGTACATAGGCCACTCAACGCTGATCAGAAACACGGAAAGTAAGTGAAATTAGGCGTGGTGAAGGGTGTTTTCTTACAGGAAAGACCTTTTCACCAGTCATTTAGGAAATGAGAGCAGAAAGTTGAACCAGAACACGCGAAAATCAAATTACTCTTCTTGGAGGTCCAATAGTGGCGCGCTACAGGTATATTTGGAAAGCCAGATTTCCCAACAATGTGACTGTAATAAAGCCATGCGTAAGTTTTACTTGCATGAAAGGAAATATCGTTATTCTTTGTGGTGGGTCATATTTTTATTGATTGTAGGGTTTTAACGCGCCGCCCCCCCCCCTGTATAACCCCCTGTATTCTTTTGTTGAAATAATAAACTTCATTCGATTTCCATTTCGATTTCGACGCAGCGCAGGCGATGAGGCGCGCCGTAGTCGAGGCTTCGGATTTATTTTCACCACCCGCGGGGATCTTTAAGGTGCGCCGAAATCTCGTACACACGGGCGTTTTCGCTTTTCGCCTCCATCAGAAAAGCGGCCGCCGCGGCCAGGAATCCAAACCGCGACCTCGTGCTCAGCAGCGCAACGCCTTAGCCACTGAACCACCGCGGGGGTGGTGGTTCATATTCTCGTAATTGGGTTTCATTTGGCCATAAGGCTACTCTACTGACATGGGGTATTTTTCCTCATCCCAAAACATTTACAATCCTTGGGTAGGTTTTCCGTTTCCTCTAGTTTTTTTGCGTATTTCAAAACCGTAGACACTCGGCTTGTTCAATGCACTGCTCCAAGTGTTCTGGTTACATAGCGTTGCGATTCTCTCTCTCTCTCTCTCCTTCCAAAAGGAATTTTCAAAGCCGATAGTATTCTTACTACCTAACCTGAAATACTGCTGATCTGATTGCCTCGCTGTCGGTGACTCGATTCAGCCATCCAGCCAAAATACAGAATAATTCTGAAACGATCAAAATTGGATAGGAAAATAATTACAAACCACAGGATCAGGCGACAAACTTCACAGTTGTCGACATTTTTGACCGAAAAGAAAACATTAGGCGTATTTGAGGCAACCCATCGATATATAACTGGCAATAAGAAGCGCTCTTTTCATGGAAAATAGATTTGCACTTACTAGTTATGAGAGCAATAACAATACTCGTTGAAAACTATATGATCATCCAAAAATACGAAAAAAGTGAGCACTCGTGGTAGCATTCTACGTCCAATAGTAAGGTCCAGTAAAAGGCACGCGAGCATCGGAATACGCGAAAATTGAACCTATTTGAGCAAGCTTTTACCGTATTCCCTGTGGGAGGAGTGCGGTGGGAGGGTAAGAGAGGGAGAGGTCGGCGGAAGAGAGAAGAGTGGGATTTGCTTGCAGACGCGCTAGAAAATATCGTCTTCCGAAGATATTTGCAGAGAGGCAGCAGGTAAGTGGCCTATTTTAGATGCGGAGCGACTCTTGCTCGGAGGTATGTCACTCCATCCTGCGTCGTTGTCGTGGCGTCCGCACACCACTGCGCATGCGCAAACTCTCCTCCGTTCTTCTCGCCAACAGCTGTGTGCAACGCTCTCTCTCTGTCTCATTATCATAACAGCTGCGCGCGCTTCGCTGACGCTTCTCTCTCGCATTTGCTCTCGCTGCGCATGCGCAACTCTCCTCCGTTCGTCTCCTCTCCTTCAAGTGCTGAATATAAAGCTGTGAGCGCGCTGCGCCCGTTCAGTCAAGTGCGTTCGCTGACTGCGCTTGACTTTGCTTGTGCTCCGCTTCTCATGTCGCGTATGCATGTGCATGAAAAGTAAAATTACGCCCATCTTCCCCCGTATGAGAACACCCGCATGTGATGGAATGTATCATACGCGTTCTCAACACGTTTCACGCGATTTAGAGAATCAACCCATTGGAAACACCAATTGAACCCCCCGATGCGTCGCATCACATCAGGGTTCCCTCGCGGGAAGATGGGCGTAATTTTTTTTCTTCAGAAAGGGTGCGTATGAGGGACAGCACCCCATTTGAACTTCTATAAAATTTTATTTATGGCAAAGGACCCGTGTACCGCGAAAAACTCCCCTATTTACATACTGATTTAAGTTCGTGGCGAAGGTTGCTTCGTTCGGAGCATTTAAAATACGTTATCATTAGAGGTTTGATATTTAGGCATTGAAAAAAAGCGTTTTAGGCGTCGCAAGTAGGCGTGTACAGCAATGTTTTAGGCCCCTAATGTCTTAAATGTACGCAGCATAAATTTTACATCAATGCAAATAGTTAAAAAACAACGACGTGTGCGAATTGTATCTGCAAACAGAAAACCAAAAATGTTATTACACTCCGCCATTTAACGACAACGATGGTTGAGCGCGACGCTTTCTCATGATGGATCCCTTTGTGGGCCAATCAAACACAACTACTATGTGCTCCTGGATGTATGCACTGCTTTTCCACAATAACAGCAGCAACTATCAGGTATGCACTCCGCAAGCGTAATTTCGGGTTCGGCGTCACGGCGTGAATCGGTACTTGTTGTTTGGCGTACAGTGAGCACTTCTTCGAGTCAATGCCACTTCAAGTTGTCAAATTCCAAAATCTAGCGTTAGGCCTAATGTACTAGACCTCAAAATGCGACGTTAGGCGTGCTCTCCGGCGTGTAATGGCGTGTGCTGCGGCTTGCAGCGCGCAGGGCAGCGCCATTCTCATCATGCGTCGGCCTGTGGGTAACGGTTGTGGACTTTCGCCAAAGAACATGACGTTTAGGCCTATATACGCATGCATGCCGTCGCCGCGTTGCCTTCCTCTCTCTGCACATCAACCTTTAGCGGAGGGGGCATAACGGACCTATCGCCAAGCTTTGCAGAGAATCACTTTAACTACTCTCCGCCCACGATCATGATTACCTTAAAAAAAGTTGGCTTTCCTGCAGTGGTTTGTGCATAGGGGCATCACCAGTGCAAGGCTTATGCTTCGCTTTAAAATAAAAGAATAATTCAAAGCTGGGAATACTGATTAAAAGGGGCTACTTTATCTCTGCGTGACGCAATTAAATTACGGCGCAACGCAATCCGACATACGTAATAAACGCAAGATTCACGGCATTTTTTTAAGAAATTAACATGTCCCTACATTACGGCTGTTAGGTACAATTGGAAATTTCGTCATACACAACGATATCTGAATTGCACAGAAAAGTACATCCCAACCGTGTCAAATGCATTTCCACACAATTAAAGAGCATTTTCCGTAAGGTGTTTACTAACCGAAGAAATGTTTGATGGAAAAGCGCATTTTAGAGCCAGTTGGCAGTACGATTGAAAGGCGTAAGGAACTTGCAACTGCACAATGATGTTTCGTCGTTAAGTCTTCAATATAGGAGTGATCTATATTGTGCATCGAACACGCTAACAAAGGCGTGTTCGATGCACAACCGCTGCGTTAAAAATAGCGTTGGATTTGAGTGTGCTTCAAGAAGCGAGGATGCGATTGCCCATGTTTGAAAAAATACGTTGCGAGAGCATGCTGAACGTAGTGCACGAATCACTGTGAAACTGTTGGAAACATTAGTT